>NW_019382712.1:724227-742770 GCF_000648655.2 Copidosoma floridanum
TTTTTTTTTTTTTTTTTTTTTTTTTTTTTTTTTTTTTTTTTTTTGGAAAACATTTCTAATCGTGTATAGGAAAATAAAAGTTAGCGTCGAAAGCGACGGTGAGTACATTTGTCGATTTATCGTATTGATAAAACGAGAGAGAGGCTTTGGCACATCGTAAAGTGTACATTACAGGCATCGTTGCGAGGAGTTTGAGAAATTTTATTCCCTCTGGCTCTTCGCCTCTGCTTCTCTTATATACATGGTGTACATAAAAGCAGCTCCGAACATTGAAAATGTCGTGGGTCACTGAATTGATAATTTTAATGTCCCGATTAAATGTGCCGAGCCAAAGGGGATTAGACAAAACACGCGTACACACGCGAGGGAGAGTGTTTTGTAACTGCACGGCCGTCGTATCGTCGTATACGATTTGTGAGGAGAACATCAAATTCACATGTGTACGCGAGTGTGCGTCCGTATATGCACACAAGCATCCGAGACGAGCAGATTGCGGCGCCAGCTTGTTTTTTTTCTTCTTCTGTACGTGACGCTAAAACGTTGCTAATAAGCCTTATCGACGTGCTTGTTGACACTGAGTTATATTTGTCCGATCGCTGTGCCTTTTTTTTTTTTTTAATTGATCGGCAATCGTGAGTACGAATGGTCTTACATTGAGACATATACGTATGTATTTTTTTCACAAGTACGGAACAACTCGTCAGTTTCGCAAGTCATGTAGAGTATGAGAAAAAAAGAAAAATCAATTTTTCTCATCGTCAGGCTCCATTTGCCGATGAAATATTCATGCGGATCGGCTCGAGTCTTTTATCGAAATGGAATCGACGCGAAACAACTTACGTGCGCGCATCAGCCTCGATCTCCTTCCCCCCCTTTTGTGAAAACGACGCATATGTCACGAGAGCCGATAACGCGAACGAGCTCCCTCGCGGCACATAAACATTCCAATAAATTAGCGCTCAGCTGACCCGCGACTCGTCACCTCGGCGACAACGGCTGCTCTTCTCTCGCTTGCATGTACAATCGGTAATGACGCGAAATGGTGACAGCAGCGCGTGTTTGCTCGATCGGGACGAGGGAGGAGAAAAAAAACCCAGAGGCCATCGGATAATGCGAGACCGCTACACTATTATTTTCACTATTTTCTGCCGATCTTCGTGAATTTACTAAATTGTCGATAAGTACAGGCCGCGTGACCACGAATAATCGAGTTATTTGGCACGCGCTCTGTAGGTATACACGTGACGGGAAAAGTCGGAGCTCGTTTGCACCTTGTGTACACGGCGGCGCGACAACGGGATGCTATATGTACGAGCAAGCTGTACCGCGGGCGAGTCGCTTCCGTGCATACGTAAGGGAAAGAAAAAAAAAAAAAAAAAAGGAAGCGCAAAGAGCACACAGGTATACCTCGGGGAAAAATATATGATACAGTGTCGTAAGTCGTCGTCGCGGCACGCGCACCGGAAGTGCGTCAACTGCGGCACGGGACTTCGATCCCGACAGCAAAGTAGCTTCATGCCCTTACAATACACAGGTACCTACCCTCGTACGTGACTCGGGGAACAGTGCGTCCTCTATTTTCCGCCGGACGCCCGGTGATTTCGAATTATCCCCATGTGTGTACCTGTAGCACCGGTGAACGACAAAGCTCATCGATTGGTACGCGTGTCCCCTGGATCGAGAGGTTTTTCTTTTGTTGCACGAGCCTTTGATACGAGATAACTTTGGTGTATATAATAATATACTCACTACAATACGTGACCTCTCGATGTTTAAACCACGTATACTTTTATCGCTTGTCTCAAATACTTCATGTACGTGCTGGAGACGGAAATTAATTACGCAACTAGCCAACCACTCGCTCATCGCGTGATCCTCGTGTTTTCGACAGTTTAGGTTTCACAGAAACATCACACGTCTCGCGCAACATCTCTGGTTTGACTTTTTTTTTTTTTTTTTTTTTTTTTACATATACATCGCAGGCGTTCGTTGATTCCCAATGAGGAGGCGATAATTAATTAACCCGAGGCCATGCTTATTGCGTTCGCTCCCCTTTCATTCAAGAAACAATAACCTGGCGCTTTCGCGCGATTATTTTCCCCCTCGCCATCGTCCCTCTGCTGCGTGAATTTACACAAAGTGAGTCTCCCGAGCACCGATCGTTTATCTTAATGTGCCTCTGAATTCTCTCTCTTGCTTTAGCTTTCGTGGTCGTGCAAATCAATGACTCGCGTGCAATCATTGTCGCGGTTTTTCGTGATTTCTCATTGACTCGGGGACTCCGCAAAGAGAAGGCCTTTTTTTCCAAAAAAAAGTGGTGACTCGCTGCACTGTGACGGAGTAGTCCGGAATGACGAAAAGATGAACTACTACTACAGTCGTATATTAAAAAAAAACTCGAACGTTGGCTCAGATAGAGCTTTTCTCCGGCTCGCAAGCACAGAGTTCTATGGCGAAATGACCGATCAAGTACAGTCTATACACCATCGTCTCTATTCTCGACGCACATCGTCTCGAGAAAAAAAAAAAAATAAATAAAAATAACACACGCGCGCACAGTACATATACGCAAACAGCGTCGGGTTAACGGTTCGGCCTTTCCGGACTTGCGGCCCTGCTGCTTCCGGAGGACATATAGGGTATACACGGAGACAATGGGCGCGTTACAGTACAAGCATGCATATGTAGAGGCGAGATCGCGGGTATGGAAGCTCACGTATTTAATAAGCGTGTCCCCATGTGTATACATATACACGTTGGCTGTGATACCTACTTGTGTATACACGCATACTTCTGCTACGTATGTATGTCGCCGCTGTATTATAACGATTGTCGCACGTGAGCGGATTCGACGATTACCCGTGCCTTAGTCATCGTCGTGTGGATTTGGTGCGTTGTATGTATACCTAGTCTCCGCGTAGCCGAAGGAAGTCCGACGAGGGGTATGTGGATCAGGGCTCTATACTTCGTATCGTACGGGTAAAAAAAAAAAAAGGAAATCAAGGATGATTTTTTTGTTTTCGTGGATCGAAAGTTACGGATTTTCCAGCCTCGCACTTTCGAGCCGGGGATATAATATATTTATATAATATGTGTATAGAGACGAAGGAAAAAAAAGAAAGGGCTTCGGTGGAGTTATATCGAGTTCATAAACCAGTAGCGTTCGGTGTGTACGTATATATATACATTATGATTCCCGAGAGCCGTAGATTATCGCGCGGCGCGTAACACGTGTATTTATTCGAATTAATTGATTCGATTAGAATGCTAATTCCCGGCTTAATTAATTTTTGCTTTTAGCGAAATCGAGACGTCGGTGATTTCTTTTTTTTCTTCCATGCTCAGCCGTAGAGTTATTTACAAGCAGCTGAATGATGGAAAACCGGGTTTTTATACATACCCTCTCTCTCTCTCTCTCTCTCTCTCCGTGTGTCATCGTCGCAGAAACAACAAGCTCGGAGAGCCGGTTTTCTCGAGTACAGTGCACACACGTATACACATATGTAATATGCAAGTGTTCTCAGGCGCGACGCCTATTGGGAGTGTCTGTCCGACTCGCGATTAGAAATCACTGCAACTGCGGTGTGTACCATTGCGCGAAATGTTTTTTTTTGCCTCTCAAAGCGCGTGAAAGCCATCCATATAGGTTGCGTAAAAAAAAAAAATCGACATTTTCTATGTCCACTTTGAGATGGCTTTCGAAATTGTTGCCAAAGTATATAATATATGAACAATAGTCGGCGAGAGAAAAAAAAAAAAAAAAAAAGGCAAACAGCATTAGCGCCCCTACGTAAAAGCCCCGGTGTTGGTTAACAACAAATCGCTTGTTTACAACACCGATGAATCACCCTCGTTACTGCTAATGGCCGCACGCGAGTATATAATATATGCCCACACGGGTTCGGATATTAAATATTCGCGGCGAGGCCTCGACTAAAATTTCCTCACCGCCGCCACTGCACACACGAGGCAAATAGTTTCCATTTTCCAATCCAACACGTACACCCATACGAGTATAGAAGCGCGGTCGTAAACATTTAAAGACGCCGTACAACACAGCTTCTCTCTCTCTCTCATGGAGTTTTCGCTCGCGTGTACGTATATATATATATATATTCGAGGGCACCGCACATATATAGACGAGTTTGCGCGGCCGGCCTTTTTTGCGCAATCTCGAATTCCTTTCGCGAGCAGAGAGTAAATGCGCTCGTCAAGTGCAGCTCCGCACCGAGGAATGGCTGCGAGATGCCGTGTGATTCCAATCCTCCAGAGCGACAGTACACATTTCGACACTTGAATCCAATGGGTGTCCTATCCGAGTAATTGTACATCCAAACCCCGCGTTAGAGAACAAAACAATTCATTACGAACATTGCGAGTATAGGTATAATATACGGTTGTATGGACACGCGATGCGCGTAATGCCGGGAGGGCACGCAATGTCCATGATACACAAAGCCTTTACTCACCCGTACCAATTTACCAATGAAAAAACAATCGACTTCTCATAGCTTTTCCTCCAAAGCGTTCATATAATATATAGAAGCAACGACTGGTTTTTTCATTTTGACTCGCCTTCACACCGTTAACCATCATCGGAGAGAGAAGGAAGACGCCGTGTAGCTCGCACGGATAACGACGCCGTCGACAAGCTGTAGGGAGAAAAAAAAAAAAAAAAAAAAAAGGATTCCTCGTAAAGTTCCCATGGCCTCGTCATCCGCCGCTTAAGCCATACTTCCAAAACTCGAGGTGTATTATATACTTTGTGTATACAACAACGAGATAGGCTTGTGAACGATTCACAAGCTGATACTTACGTATACACGTCTCTGTTGCGGGGTGTGTACTGCAGGGGGAAGGGGACGGGCGCGTGTGTGTGTACAGCGCGGGGAAAGTTTTTCAAAGAGTCGTTAAGGCGAGATTAAGAACACGAGGATCGAGAGAGGCGCGAGGGTCTGTGCCTTGTTAAGAGAGAGAAACGCCCTCCGAGGGGCCTCATGGGGCCGAAAACGGAGGAGGAGAGGCGTCAAGTCGGGAAGGAGGGCCACAGTTAAAATAAAGACGCGCTAATGCGTGGCGCCTATTGAGAGCCGTTGTTGTTGTTGTTTGGGAGATGTTTGTCGAATTGTTTCCTTCCTTCCTTTTCCGTTTACGCGTACATTTGTGTGAGAGGCTGTGTCAAACGCGTGTCATTTCTGGGTCTATTTATACGCGCCTGTATCCACTGGGTGGAAAACATTTTCCCACAAATGCATGGGACTCGGTGCGCGTGTAGCACTGGAAAGTAAAAGAGGTTGCGATTAAAAAAAAAAAAAAAAAAAAAAAAAAATACATTAGGAACGACGAGCTGTTATACTTTTTACCCGAGAAGCTCTGCTCGAGGGCTCCGTTCCTCGTAAAAAGATACACATAGTCTCACTCCTTTTGGATTTTTCGCGTGTAAAAAAGATGGTGACAAAAAAAGCGCATCTGGTCTTTGCACGCGTACACGTGTACATAACGTATAAGTATATGTCGTACGAAGCACTGGTATACACGGGCTCTAATGACGGCGCGACGGGAAAAGAGAGGAGGAGAGAGAGAGACAGAGAGGAGGAAAGCGCTAGGATGATGTACGGGCATTTAATGACCCGGTTATCCCTACCAAAAGAGGAGGCGAGAGCGGGGGGGGAGGGGGTTGGATGTCCCTTTTTGTGTCACTGCAGCGGCGGTAGGAGGCAGTGACGAGCCAGCGAGTGATCCCCCGAAGGGTTAGAGTCGAAAAAACTATCTGGAAAGCCGCTTAACTTACGGCGCGACACGTATAGCCTCTTGGGCTTTTGATCTTCAACTGGCGGACGCCTTTCCGGAATTTTTTCCCGGAAAAGATTACCAGCCGAGGGTCAATGATTTTTTTTTTTCCTTTTTCTTGTCACGGCCTGAGGGTATAATAATAATGACACACGAAAATTCGTGCTCGTAACTTTTTTGGTGGAATTAATCATCGTATACTCTCAAGATGTCCCCTGCATGTAAAATAAAAAAAAAAAATAAAAACTGTGGATTCAGTATACACAAAGCTTAATGAATTAATCACACGTACATCGCGCGCAAACAAACAATCAAACACTAGTCCGCAAGAGCTCGCATACCTCGAGTTTTCCCCGGGATAGTTATCACACGTTTTTCATCGTAATTTTATTCATCGATTCAAGAATCAAAATTCCCAACAATCCGCGGAAACGCGAATATCACGGCTTCGCGCTCTCGTGTAACGGGTATACAACCACAAGCACCGATGTCTACACATATACAACACGAGCGATTTTCGATTCTCTCGCTTCCACACCGCGTACATTATACACGACGGCGCGTATACCCCTTTCCTCCCCATGTATATTATAAACAATACGATGCAAATCCCGGGAGGCGAAACGGGGAAGGGGTCAGCCAACGTCGAAATCCCGTACAATTATTAACGACCGCGCTAGGTATGTAACAACGAGTTATACTCCATCCCTCTCTCCACCAAAATTGTATTTACCTATACAGCGTTCGAGCGATTACATGTATACGCATCGCACACATAGGCGTGGATATTTTATTGTACGCATAGTCGAGGATGTATTGGGGATTTGACACGGGGGCGTGGCTTGGTCAATTTTGTGGTTACGCGCAGACATATTGCACGGTCGTCCAATCGGACGGTGGCTCGAAGCACCTAAGGGTAGTTCTTGCAAAACTTACCCGAGAGCGAGTGGTCGGTGTCAAACTCCCGTAATAATGCGTTTTAAATGTTATTACCACCCCCCCTACCCCCAATTACTACAAGGAAGTGTTTCAACGGTTAGTTGTTCCAACCATCGAAAAATTACTAACGACGGCTAAAAATTTCCAACTAACCGTTGACCGATTGTATCGGCTGAATGTTGTTTTTCTTCACGTCAATGTTTGTATTTAAAATACTTCAAAACCGTTGTGCCCAAACGTGTTGCAAAAGTGTTGAAAATAGAAAGAGCCACGGCTCCGATGGTTATTAAAGTATAAGTGATCGCGCGGGCGCCAGATTTAGGTCCTCTGATTTACGTGCTCGGCCCCCGGAGGTATACACTTGTGTCATACAAGTCGCCAATGTATACATATCTGTTATATAGTACGGAGCTGTGGCGATTCGGCCAGAATTTCGAAACGACCGAGAGCATCGCGTTAACAGCTCTGTTACGACGCCCGAAAATTTAATTAACCATCTCGCATACACCGTTTTTGGCGTTAAATTGAAATCTCATAAGAAATCAGTCGTATGTAAGTATTACCTCTACGAACATAATTTTTACCACCATCTCGTACTCGCGAGTGATGTCTTCTAGGCTCTGATCCCGTTATTTATAAACTATGCACGTATACGTATACATTTAAAAACGCTCCTTCTAACTTGAGTTAAAAAAAAAAAAAACATGTATATCTTCCTCGATCGGATGGAGAGACACTGCGCTTGTTAATTTATTTTTCCCCGACGTTCGCGACATACACGCTAAATTGATTATAGCTCGGTTTGTTCGGATAAGTAAATTGTCGTTGGCTCTTGTACCTCATTTTTTTTTTTTTTTTGTTAACAAACAATTAAGTAAGCATAATGTACTCGGGTTACACGGAAATAATTTCCGAGGGACATCAAGACAGATAGCGTAATAATGCTAATGGATTTTATATCTGTTTTTTTTTTTTACAACTCAATTGTACGCCGCGGTCGAAGCGATTAGCCGCGTGTTTAGTGTATACTTTGAATGACTCAACATGTATATAGATTTCCGTCGATTCCATTGGACTTGACGATCGTTTCGCTACACAAGACGCGTATATATATACGATACTTTATACTCTTCAAAGGAACCGGAGCGAGATACCCCTTTTTCCCTTCAAAAAGGTATGACGAAGCGTGCGATTTTATAATCATCCTCGAAAGAGGGCAGTATCATTCGTCGCAGCATCCAGCCAATGCGAGGGGGTAAAATGTGCGTACACGCGTAGCCGACGGCGTGGCTTCACACCTGATTAACCCCGAGAGCCTCGCCCTTTCGCGCACGCATTGTACATGGATGTAAGGGAGATAAAGGATTGCGAATTAAAAAAAAGCAGGCCACCCGGCACCGGTTAATATAGCGCATGCGCGAGCAATGTTCACGGAAGCGTGTACAGATGAAATAGAAAAAAAGAAAAAATGTGTGTATTATATGCATATACACATGTAGGTATACCTAAGAACGAGAATCGCAGAGAGAAGGTGATACGCCGCGCTCCAGTACTGTAATATCAAGATGGCGGCGTCGTCTAATTACGTGTACAGGATATACCTACCTGCCTACATGTAATGTATCCAATTACACGTATACGATATACAGAAGTAAAAACAGGCAACGCGAGTGAAAGAGGGAGAAAGTCCGGGAACGGCGTTTAATGTCTTCCTCATGACGACGAGATGCCGGGGAAAATCACCTTATCCGAGCCAACATCGGCATCCAAATTTAACTGATATTCCGTTTAATTTTCGCTTGCATCATTCGAGCTGACGGCGCGGAAAAGTAAAAGCTCGTAAAATCAAGCCGGAATATGGGTATGCGCCTTATTTGCACAAAACGCATTAAACACGAGTACGCGTATATATATATATGTTTATACTCGTCCACCATCACCATCAGGACGCGCACATCGGGTCTCGCTCGCTCGGATGAGAAGAAAAAAAAGGGAGGGTCCAACGCGTACACATACGCATCAGCAGCCCTTAGGTTTGGGGTCCCCGCGAGCGTGCACTAATGAGGGGCGGGCAGAAAGAGAGAGACCCCGAAAAACACACCTGCCTCGCTTTACTCCCATAATACACATCCACACGGCGCTTTCGTTTTCCCGTCGGCTTTTATTTATGTGTATACCCATATACGCGCATTCGATGTCTAAGCGGTTGGCTCGCCTCTATATACTTCTATATGAGGCTTACGAGTATTGGCCAGCTACCATCCCTCCTCTCTTTTAACTTTGTTATTATTACATTAGGATGTATATATAACATGGCGGCTATGGATACGGGATGTGTGTGTGTGTAGCGGAGGCACCGCGTGTAATGGATAGTTGATGGCCGAGCGTTGAATTAAACGTGAAAAAGGAACCGGGGGATCTTTTGTTCCATCCCCGTTGCATCGTAATTGATGGGCGAGTTACCTTTTTTTTTTTTTTTCTCATGTGCATTGAATTAATTTCAATTAATGTAACGGACCGTGTACATGTAAATTTTTCTCACCACTCAACAGGGGTTTCCTTTTTTTAACGAAAAGTCTCCGTTATTTAAAATAGATCCATTAAAAAATTGCAAGCGCGACTATTGTTCGCTCACCTATATATACCCAGTGGCATGATCCAAGCGCATAAACGTGACGTTTTTTCGGTCCCTCCCTCGTGCCGAATCCACTGCCGTGTTTTCTCGCTTTTTTTGTGCTATCACTGCCGAGCATGGGCATATTACTAGGAAATGGCTGGCTCAGCTTTGGCTTAATGGATCTCGGACGGCAATAAAATCGGCTGCCTTTGCGCTCTCGACACTCGGTTTTATGTCGCTACATACAACCGAGGGCTTGTTTTTTTACCCCCTCTCTAAAAAGTAATAACGCGTTATCATGATTACAACTGCGAGGGAAAAAAAAGAGACGTGCTTTGTTTCGTCGAATTATGTATACGTGTCGCGTGCTGTGGGCTTGTAAGCGTTTATCGCCAGATGAGTTTTGGCGTTGAATTTGACACTCGTCCTAGTTTACTTTTGAAGCACCAATCGGAAACATCATGGTAGTGAGAGAGAAAATAAAATTAAAAAATCCAACGCGATTTAATTGAAAAACAAAGTATAAATAACATACCGCAGCTGTGTTAGTCGGGCACTAGCGACAAAGAACATTCCGAGCCGCCCCCCTCGTCACCCCATTATAACAATTATTCATCGTCTTATAGAAAAAAAAAAAAAAAAAGAAACAGTAGGTGTATATAGTACAGGACTCGGTTTCCATTTCCATGCAACAGCAGCAACCGCCATCGCTACACACTATACGCGGTAAGCCATCCGCACTGTAGTAGCGGCGGCGCGTTTTGATCTCTCGCGCGAGTATACCGCGGCAACGAGGTGAGTAGCGGCATGGGGGGGGGGGGGAGCGAAAGGTAATCGGCGCTTATCAGTTTCCCACAGTCCGCCGCCGGTAATTGTCTGAATCACGTCCGAACAGCGTTCATCGATTAACGATACAAATTATCGGCAGGCAGTTCTCGCTTCGTATACAGGTATTATTGTGTGTGCGTGAGTGTTTTACGGCTCTCGGTTGAGAAATGTAGCGTCCTTCGAACGACTGCTCGGATCAGTTATTATGCACGCCCGTTGTCTCCAAGAGTATAATATACGGATTTGTGTATAATTACATAAACTTTCGTTACATTGAGCTGATGTGTAGCGCTGAAATATGTAAATCACCATTTTCCGTAGACCTCGTTTTGTCACATTTGGAAGTATATAATATACAATACATAAAAAAAAAAATCGGTATGAGCATACAAACGATGAACCGTCATCCCTTCCCTAACTTGACTACCCCGCACGTATGGTTAAACCAATCAAAGTGTAGCCCTGTAAGGCTGTGTTGTATATGGTAATCCAATCAGCGCAAAAGGCCCACGCTCTCGCAACTCGTTCCTTCGATCCTCTCATTTCTCTGTCGTGGGCATTTAGCTTACGGCCGATGGACATCGGAGTCAAGCTAGGACATCAAAAATCGCCGCCAGTTATGATATGTATATGATAATGCGCATGGGTATACCGACCACAGTCGGATGGCAAATGTAGCACGGGTGTGCCGAAACAAAGGAAAAGAAAGAGAGGGAACAGGAAGAGCACGGTCCGATTAGCAATCGCCATGGAAACACGAGCGCAGTGCCAGGAGAGAGAGAGAGAGAGTTGATGCGATCAGTTCACGCACGAGAGGAAAGGGGGGCTTCGACGAGGAGACGAGAGATAGATATGTACCGCTTATACATAATGCGGAGGACGAGAAAGACGCGTTTTATGCCACATATAGTATACTGCAAAAGGGAGAAAAAGAGAAAAGTTGTCTCCGGTAGGGATGAATCCGAGGGGGTGGGGAGTCAGCCGCGGGCGTGCATCAGAATTTAGAGTGGGACCGGAGAGAAGGGTATAGGGTAACAGCAGTTCGGGCTCTCTTTCTCTCTGCCATGGCTGTGTTATCATGAGAAACAAGCTTCCACTCTGATTTTTTAATCCGGTCCCCGCCACCGCGTCCTCTCTTCCCTCCCCACCCGCTTCTCGTCGGCTGAATTTGAAAATAACTGCAGAACGCCATTTGCGAGGAGCAAACAGACGGAGAGCAGGGAATTAAGCTGCCCTCCATACCCTACCGTAGTGTCGGTCTCTCCTCTGCTTTTTCAACTCCTCTCTCTGCTACTCCTCTTTTTTCTCCTCCCGCTGCCTCCTCTCTTTTGTCTTTTCGTTCTCTTTGCGCGTATATACGCTACGCGAAATCGCTTTGGAGGATGGAAATTATCATCCTTTTGGTTTTGCCCCTTCCAATCATGAATTTTTCGCTCCGCTCGTACAATCGTCAATTATTTACGTATACACGACCCCCGTCGGAGACCTCGTGAAAAATGAAACCCGCAAAGCGTGCGCTTCCGTCCGATCATTTATTTACAAAACCTGTAAATTAAAAAAAAACATCTCATACGACGATATTTTCAGTCAAATCGAAAATTTATGTGTATACATTTTCAAACGATGTCACTCCACTCGGTGTGAATAATCCACCCGAATCCTTGATCTGCTGGTGTATCATTATGTATATGCACACATGGGGCGGGGCACTTCGGGACGTAGTAGGTGACAGTTTTATTAATTTTCCCGTATCTCGACGGCTGTCTGCGACGTTGGCCCTGAGTCCGCGACCCTTTTTTTTTTTTTTGTTTCTCCTAAGGCAGACACAGCACCGCGAAATCGTATGAGCTGTCAAGTATGAAAATGATCACGAAAGGAAAAAATGTTTGTGCTCGTATTGTTTTTAAAAACAACAACATCGTGCGATTTACAATTAAAAAAAAAAAAAAACGTAAAAGAGAGAGGGGGTGGGGGGTGGACAAAAAAAAGGGGGAAAAATTTAATTCCGATCCCGTCGATTCAGCAGTTGTACCAAAGTTTAATCTTTGATAAGGGTTAGTCCCCCGGTAATGGGATATATACTCCTCCCTTTAGTCTACCTGTCTCCTCGAGATCGTCGTCGTCGTCGTGCACACGCGCGGCGAAAGGGGAGATAGCTTAAACCGTTAGATAAGAGATCTAGCTCGCTCGGGGGGACCAAGGCGAGAGAGAGGCTTCTTCTATATCCAGCCGGAGCCCGAGTTTTATACGCCGGAGGCGTAACGAGCCGCGCGATTGGATAACTTTTCCGCCGAGGGAGCTTTCCTCGGCCGCTCTCTCCTCCCACCGGGCTCCCCTGGACCTTCCTCCAAGCGCGCGTTGCACTAGATTGCCTTTAGAATAAATAATGACAAACATAATGACTCGTAACTGGCTAAACGTCGACAATTTGTCGTGTTTTTTTTTTTTTGTTTGCAGCTACGGTATGGACCTTAACGGGGCGAGGCGGAAAAACGCGACGCGCGAGACGACGAGCACGTTGAAGGCCTGGCTGAACGAGCACAAGAAAAACCCGTACCCGACCAAGGGCGAGAAGATCATGCTGGCGATAATAACGAAGATGACGCTGACGCAGGTCTCGACGTGGTTCGCCAACGCGAGGAGGCGCCTCAAGAAGGAGAACAAGATGACGTGGGAGCCGAGGAACAGGGTCGAGGATGAGGACAACAACAACGAGGACGACGACAGCGGGAGGAAGAGCGTCGAGAAGGACAGGCTCGGTGAGTTGCGTTGAGTTTTATACATATATTTTTTTTTTTTTTATAAAGCAAAGAAAGATTTGAAAATATTCAATTGAAATTTCATCTCTTTTTTGAGAAAAAGTTCAGAAAATTTCAACGAAATTGTAATCAATCCATAATATAAAAGACGTTTTCATCACGTATGGCTCATTAATAAATGTATAACAACCAAATTTTGATAAGGATGTTAAATAAATAATGAGCTTGATTTACCATCAACTGCTATTTAATTTAATCGCAGCTCCATTTGGCCGTACAAGAAGTACAATATTCACGATTTCAAATGTGAAGGAGCATGATTGTTAGACACTATAAAAAATGTGTTTGTTATAACTATAGAGCTGCTTAAATAGTTGATGGGCCATTGATTTGGTTGTATTCCTAAAACTTTGACCAAAAATCTGACATGTTAACACATCTTGGATTACATGCTTCCGACGACTTGGTGTACAACAAATATAGCCTCATGACAAGCATCCGTTTGTTCTCTCGTTGCAGACTCAAAAGACTCGGGTACGGGCTCGAGCGAGGACGGCGAGCGAGGCGGGTCCGCCAGCCACAGGCTCGATCTACTCCACGGAAGCGGCGGCCCGGGATCGGGCCCCGGCCGAACCGAGAGCGAGTGGAGCGAGTCCCGCGCGGACAGCGGGCCCGACAGTCCCGAGTGCCTCTACGACCAACGCGAGCCACCACCGAGGCACCTCCACCACCCGCTCCACCTGCAGCACCACCCGGCCTTCCTCACCGGCTCGTCGCCACACGGCCGCTTGACACGCCAGCCACCGTCGTCGCCCGACCACCACCAGCACCTCCACCACGCCCACCACCACCACCAGTCGATACCCCCGAGCACGAGCACCTCCGGGACGACGGGCACCGGCACGACCAAGCCCCGCATCTGGTCCCTCGCTGACATGGCCAGCAAAGACGCCGACCACCCCCACCAACAACCCAGTCCGAGTCCCCAGCAACAACTCCTCGGCTCGCCTTACGCTTCCTCCGGCGGCGGTGGGACCAACCCCGGCGGCGGCAAGATCGTCAGTCCCCTGGCCAGCCGGCTACCACCCCACCACCCCCTCCACCCGGCCATGCACCCGGGCAGCCAGTTTGTGAGGCACCACCCGGACTTTTACCGGAACTTTTACGGCGGGCCCCACCTCGGCTCGGGCGACATGTCCCTGCTCGAGACGTACCAGAGGACCCTGGGCGGCCTCGGTGGAGTGATGCCACCGACCAGCGTGGCCCCGGGCCTACTCGCCTCCTCGTCGGGCGTCCAGGCCAGTCTCAAGGGCTTCTCGATCAACGGTGCCGGGACCCCGGGTGGCTCGGTCCTTCTGACTACGGCCTCGTCCGGGGTGTCGCCCTCGTCCTCGTCGACCGGCTCGTCCAACGGCTCGGACCAGTCGCCCGGCCTCGCGTCCACGGAGCTCAAGTCGCCCGGGCGCGTCTGATCGTAAAGCCGTTCCCCCTCGGCGGCTCCAGTGTGGCTGACAATAATGGTAATTTATATAAATAGCTGGAGGCTCTCGTTTAGCAATCGACGTAACAAACACTTGTAAATTACTGTACAGAAGTTATACATATTATATTATACGTCGGTATGACGCGTCGTATTGTCATCGAGGATATATATATATATTACGTATAGGTTGTTTTTTGTGTTTTGTTGTGGTTCGCACATTCGAAATATCGCGACCGACGACTTTTTATTATAAATACAAATAAATTCATATATTATATATTACATTAAAAGAAAGAAAAAAAAAAAAAACAACAAAAACAAAGCAAAACACACGTATAAATAACTGTATATTCATTATCCACATTACTCTCTGTCTCTCGCGTTCCCGGCTGGGACTCGGTTCGTCGTGGATTTTTTTTTTTTTTTTTTTCCCTCCCCCGTTTTTTTTTCCACACTCGTCAAGCTCTTTCGTTCGGGTCGATCTCTGGAAAAAACGTTAACGCTCCTCCTCTTCGTTAGTTGAATTATTCGCGCTCGCGCGGCAGTTGGGAATTTGCCGGGTCTTTGGAAATTATATTTTTTTCCCCTCAAAGAAGCCACAACTTCGAATCAACGCTAACTTGTATATAATTATTATTATTATTATTGTTGTTGATATTATCGTTTGAAAGATTAACGTTCCATTAGGGTTTTCAGTATTAACGACGAGGCGTGCAAATTCCCAATTGGCCGGAGGGCGCGGTTACGTAGTTGTGAATGGCACGAGCGACGTGCCATGCAATATTATGTATTTTCCTTGATCGATTCTAAATTGAAAAAAAAAAAAAAAGAGAGAGAGACAAAAACTCTCCTTGAAGTCCTCAGCGTTTGAAGAGATTCAAGGAGAGAAGGGAATTAAAAAAAGTAATAATAATGATAAAATAAAGTTAATGAATAAAGTGAGAAAGACAAGCATGGATCAACGGTAATCGTGTATGTACCGTTGATGGTGCTCTGACATGATAAATGAACGAACGAAGACACATAAAAGTGACGACGATGATGGGAAAAAAATTTGATGAGTATCCATGACTCCAATTTTCGGATGGAACGAAAACGAAAAAAAAAAAAAAAAAAAAAAAAAGAAAAAATGAGAAAAACAATAATTCACGATACATATTGCGATACATAGGAAAAAAAACAAAAAACAAAAAAGAAAACCCATATAAATACTATGCAAATACAAATATATTATAAATATTATATACATGATTGATTATTGATATTAATTTATGCGTTTGTAAATAGTAGTCAAAAGAATGAGTTAATAAATAATTGAGGAGAGGAAGAAAAAAAAAAGAAAATGTCGATGACGTCGAGAGTGGCACTGGTGGAAGAGTCGAGTGTCCGGCTCGTGCTCCCGGACACGCGGTGTGTGTGTGTGTGTGTGTGTGTATGTATCGTACGTAGAGTAGGCACATTATGAATGATTATAAATGATAATTATTATTATTATTATGATACCCGATGACGATGATGAAGCTGATTGACGATAAAAATAAATAAAAGAAATTTCATAACCCATAGTATCGACGATCCGGGCGGTGATTATTACAATGACGACGTCGACGACCCCATCATCCAATCACACTTTGTTACCATCGATTTCCAAATTACAAAAAAAAAAAAAAATAAATAAATAAATAACATAGACTATTGTTAAAAAATCCACAAGTTTCAAGGCACTTTGCAAGCAATAGCCAGCCGAGACTCCGGCCTCCGGTTCAGCACTCGACACCCGAAACGCTGAACTACATCTCAGTGTGAAAAACAATGAAAAAAAAAAAAAAACCTACCACTACTTTGCTCGGGTTCCGAGTTGCACAAACTTTCCAAGGCCAAAGAGCCCGTAAATTCTTACACATATACATTATTCCTGCTCCTCGACAAACTCGGCTGTCTTTCGTCCGCGAAACGAAAGCTCAACACAAAAGTACAAAGTACAGCGTAGGCGTCAGATCGCGATATAATACGCGGGAGAGAGAGCGAAGGTGCGAGTTCAGCACAGGCTCGAAGGTTTTGAAGTGGGAGGAGGGGGAGATAGCGCGAAATAATCGTGTCTTTCCGGCCTCCTCCGCTTCGCCCTTATACGAAGAAGAAGAAGAAGATGAAGACGGAGTGCGGAGTCTCGCTGGTTCTTGCAATCTGTCCCAATTAATCGTACTTTCCGGCTTCCCTCCTCCGCGTGTCCAACCTCTTCAGACATCGTCTCTTTTCCTTGGCTGTTTTTTTTTCTTCTTTTTTTTTTTTTATTTAATAAACACAGACGCGAGAAAAGGAAAGCCGGAATCATATACCTTCACCCCATTGTACAGTGCACACATATCAAACACTGCGAGGGTGTCGTCCGTCGTCGCGGTGAACAATAAAAAAAAAAAAAAAAAAGAAAGAAAAAAAAGAAAAAAATGATAATCAGCGTCAGTCACCTTATAGTCATTCGTGTCCAAATCTCCAACTCTTTCGAGACAATTGCGCGCGCTCGTGCAGTGCGCCCGGCTGCTGCGTACTTACGATATAACATTTGTTACTTGCGGCGATCATGATGAAATAAGAACACGAGAGCGATGATGATGATTATGTGCGGCCATGTATCAGTGATCGAAGGAGGCTGATGATGATGTTTTGTGTAGTGTATTGTATTGTAACTCTCTGTCGAAAGAGGGAGTCTGCCACATTGGCAGACGGGCGTAAAAGTCGGGCGGACCCCGTGTGTCCCTTTCGCAATAAACGACATCATTACGAAACAGATAAACAACCAGAGTCTTATGGCTGTCTTTTTTTTTTTTCACTCCGACTATACCATATTATCCTTGTCCTCGTTTTTACAGGTGTAAAGCTTTTAATCTAAAATCCTGTGTTTAACGTGTACTCTTGTAAAATTTGTTAATGCCTCGCAGCAAACAGGATACTGTTTGTTTGCTAAATTGATGTTTTATCGCTCTTCTTCTAATGGCACTCGTCGAGCAAGTAATGCATCCTTTTGCACTTGGAGCAGCGCTTGAGTCAACGAGGGTACACTCAACATAATTGACGAGCGATGCAAAGTGCCTTACGAAAGAAGAAAAAGTACCTAATCAGCGCTAATGAGCCGATGAAGATGGGAAAAACAGATGCACCACCTTTGTGCGCGAAATTACGTAGGATTCATCGCCGAAAGGGTATAAAAATGAAGATTTTAAGCCGAGGGAAAAAACAACAACAACAATGTTTCGGCGATATTCCATAATCGCGTGATTTATATATCGTTCAAAGTCACGGATGACCAAGATAGGGGTAATATCGGAGACGCATCTGACCGAGTCCCGCTGCATAAACGTTACAAGGGTTTGGGGAGATGGAGGGGGGCCCCACGGGCGACTAATCGAATCGCGAACAATAGCCCACAGATGAATGTCAAGTGGATTTTTCTCGGAAGATATACCTTTTACTACCTCCCTCTCGTATGTCCATACACCGCGAGTCCGAGGAGCTACGACTCAGAGGCTACATAATTATAGCTTCTGGGTGGCTGTCGAACACCGTAACTGGTTATTAGTACAACATTACAAATGCGCTCTTCTTCCTCGTACGGTCTCACTTTGGGATTATCATTTCGGGCGCAACGAACGAGATGACAATGTATACACCAACCGAAGCGGGTTCCTTTTGTTTTCTTTCTCCTCCGTTCGCGCAATGACGGATCTTATCTTCCGCTTATTTTTCATCGGTTGCTCTCCCCAAAATCGTATCACCACTCCGTGGCTTTAATCCACCTCGTGCGATCTTTGATCCCCCCCCCCTCCGGGCCCCGCGAGGAGAGGAAGCGTGCTCGGGCACCTTGCGACCAACCAACAGAGAAAGAGAGAGAGAGAAACGCAGAGGGCACAAGAAACGCGAGCCGAAGAAGGAGCAAGAAATCAACCTGCGGGACCACCCGCCGGCGATCGCTGCACCGGGGCCCCGGGCCGATCCCAAGGAGGTCCGCCGCGTCTTCATGAATCAACTCTCTCCTCCTCCTTCTCTTCCTCTACTGCTTCTTCTTTTTTATCCGTCCGCGATCGGTATAATATAAAGGCATGCGAATGCACGAGCCATATAGGGGGGGGGGG
>NW_019382712.1:742870-756949 GCF_000648655.2 Copidosoma floridanum
AAAAAAAAAAAAAAAAAAAAAAAAAAAAAAAAAAAAAAAAAAAAAAAAAAAAAAAAAAAAAAAAAAAAAAAAAAAAAAAAAAAAATAGTGAACGATGAGCTTTCTCCTCTCCCCTCCCCGCTCCTGTAAATTGGATTAAGTGATTAGACAAAATGTATGTGCATACATTTGTCTTCTGCCTCTGCCGGCAGGTGTACCTGCATGTATAATATACCGTGACGCACTTTTTCTCGCTTGGGGACAAATGGACGGCAAAAAAAGCGCAGCGATCAAGAACCAAGGTACAATTTCGTAACCTGCAGACGAGGATTAATCTCAAAAATGGGGGGGAGGGGTCACGGCAACCTAATGGACCTAAGAAGGAGGAGAAAAAAAAAAAAGGCGTGTCGTCACTTATACGCACCTGCTGATTATATACTTTCGCGTGTGCACACAAACTGGGCGTTGGATCGGCCGATAAATAATATAGGCATTAAGGCCAACACTCTCGGGATGCTTTATTGGCTTTTATCGCGGAGGTGCCGTTAATTTCACGAGGCCGCGGAGGGGGCGCATTTAGCCGCGGCCGATCGTAAAGCCACGCGCAATAAACTTAAAACGCCTCCGTGTGCATATATATATATATATCGGCTGGAGAGCGAAATTTTGCCTCGTAAATAGACGACCCACGCGGAACAGAAGAGTAAGGGGGATTCTCGAATGGTCGCGCGGCAACGATCAGCTGCACTCGAAGGCCGATTTCGCGCGCTCGGGTACTCATACCTCCTTTTTTTTCATCCCTTTTGTAATGCCGTACATTGCCGGTTGGGGAGTTTGAAAATTTTGTGAAATACATACCTACGTGTCATTATACATTGCACGTACACCAATAACCCAAAATAGGAGGAAGCGACGAGAGAGAGAGAGAACGAAGATAATTAACGAGTGTTCTTCCCGGTGTGTAACCAATTTTTCACCACTCTCGTGTCAGTCCGTCCCAACCGACTGCTGCTGTTGGTGAGCTTTTAATTTTAGACGGCGTCCGAGAGATACTCTGCTCCGCGTTGTGTGCGCACATGTATACATACGGGGACGACGGTATCAGAAGAAAAACAGGGGCGATGAGTAATGAGTGCATCCATCGCTACATATCAGGGAGAAGTGGTATTTTATACGACATGCGACTTACAGAAATAGCTACATTGATATGGGACAAGAGTACGTGAATAATTAACCCGATCGTCGCAGCATTAATTGTTGCTTTTATGTATGTGGATGTACAGAGTACGACGTGTTGATGGCTCTTCGACTCTGCAATCGAGTGCCCCTATCGCCTCAATCCTCGATACAAATAATCAAAACTTGCACACGTAGACCGAACGAGTCTCCCATTCATCGGTCGAGCGCAGGCACGAGTCTCCCATTCGTCAGTCGAGGGCAGGCTCGCGTGGAAAACAATCGATGGAAGGAGCCCCACGCCGAGTAGCCAGCAATATCTAAGAAGGAGACGCACAGTTGGCGTGATTCCTTCCCGACTGTGTAATGCCCAAAGGAGGAGGGGGTTCCGTAAATCACATTACACCGCGAATATATATATATGGGGCACCATAAAGCTCGATTTGGCGGGTTACCCCCGCCGTCACGCACCGGCGCGTCAGGAAAACGCCGCCTCCTCCTGATCGGGGTCGTGGTCTCTTTCGTATACTTGAGCATATAAAGTCGAGTTACTCCGCATATGTACACCCCGAGATGTGCGGGCACAGGTGCGTTTGATGCCGGCCGCTCGGAGATAGATCAAAAGCGCCTCTCTCTCTCTCTCTCTATTGTTGCTACTTTGCTTCCCCTCGGTACATCCGCGAGTGTGCCGCTCGAAGGTGGATGAAACAACGTCCATGATGGTTGATGAACGTCGTAGCAGTGATAATAATAATTGTTTTCCGAATGGGGGGAAAAAAAAAGAACAAGAAGCTCGAGGGTAGCTCTCTCTCTTTGGTAGGTAGATGCATAACTAAACTCGGCGTCTATCATAAAGTAACAGGTACAAAGGCGACATGGCAGCCCGCGCGGACTGGATTACCGCGCCAGCGCGTCTCCCTTTGAGCCCCGAGTTCAAAGAATGTCTGTGTACTGCTAGCTGCCCAGGGCAAAAGTACACGCGTTTGCCTGCGACTCGACCTCTCATCCTTGTCCTGCTTATGTGTGTACAGCGGTAAGGAAATGAAGAAGAAGAAGCAAAAAAGAGAGAGAAGCTCCCTGTGCGCCATGCCAGTGTGGGACACAACCTTGCGTGGCTCTTTTTCTCTTCAGTTGAGCATTACAGGGACACATGCTGGGTGTACACGCGGCGTGTATATATTTATATCGCGAGATGAAGAAAAAGCCCGGGCAGAGAAAGAGAGAGCATATTATATGGAGGGACAGGACACTCGCGAGATGGCCTCCCCCCCTTCCAACTGCCGGCTATTGTTGGACTTTTGCCTATGGATCCGTATCTGTGTGTGTTATACGTACGATGTTAACATTGTTTTCGTCAATGCGCGCACCAGATACCGTCTTCGCAGCAGGAAAGGCAGTACCAACTTTTGCCAAGGAGTCTATCTCTTTCTTTTTTTTTTTTTTTTTTTTCCACCCCCTGCCCCCCTCCTCGTGTGTATGTACGCGCTGTACGATCGTGATACATGAGTTGAGGATTCGATGTTTCGTGCACGTATACGTGTACATGATGTATGCATGTATGACATTTTTGCGCTGCCAACTTTTCCAGGAATAATCATCCGATGCCGCGCTGCCTGGTTGTTCTTATTCTTTCTTTTCGTGGGGTTTTTCGAGCTTTTATTTACAATTATTTGTTGGATAACAATCTAAATTTTGAAAACAATTAGTACCTTGATGTTTTCAAAGTTAGTTGATCGAAAATGAAAAAAATTTCCACTAGGATTTCGTTTTGTCGATTTTGTAGCTTTCAAGCTCGTTAAATAAATACGGTGAAAAAAAAATTACATTAACGATACAATATGCATAAACAAATGTAGTATTCGTTGTCGGCTGGCATATAGTTGAGTCTACAATATATTGGTCGAGTGGCCAAAACCCAACGGTGCGGTTCGTATTACAAACCATATAATATGTGATGCAGATGGTGAAAAGGACATTACTGCTCGTAATAGGATGGCATGTATACTTCACAAGATTTCTTTACAGTGTTGAATACAATTTTTTTGCTGAATTGCACATGAGGAGTGATTTAGTACCGTACATAGTATAGTGGACATGGATTAGAAAAATTAGATTGCACAAAGTGGAAGAGCAAAAAGTGCCGATGTCTGACGTATAAGCAAAACTTGAAAAAAAAGTACTAAAAAAATTCGTACAGGGTAAGAGAAGCAGAGGTCGAGAGTTCTCGCGTATCACAGGCCGGACGTCCGGCTATGGCGTTTTAGCGAGGCTCATTGCATATCTTTTGATGTGTGCGTCTTTTGGAGTCGCTCGGCGCGCCAACACCATCGAGTGCCGAGTGAAATATACCTACTACTGCATTGTGGAATTCACGACGCCTCCTGTCACAACAGTACGACTCTGTTGTTTTTTCTCTGTCCACGCGAGCTTTTTTTTCAGTAAAAGTTGACTTGACTTTTCCAAAATTTAAACTCGAGAGTAAGCTTTTACAGAATATTAGCCACTAGTCTCACTCGTTCGCAACATCAAAGCAACATGCTGGGGTCACTATAGAAGTGAAAAAAGTATTTATGTACTTGAAAAAGCACGCGTGAGTAACTCTGTAGTGACCAAAATTGAGTAGACACTACAATTATAACTACTCATTATTTCGGGGAGGAGCAACAATAGCACCACCAACACGAAAATATATACGATCGGAAGCTGCGAGTTCTCGAAAGTCTATACATAGCGGCGCTTGCTTCCATACAACCAACTCCGAACCCCATTCATTCACGGGTGAACCACACATATATATATATATATATATATATATGTACGTGCGGCAAAAGAGGGGAGCGGCACTCGTGCAAGCCAGAAATTTGTAAATTATTATTTTCATCGAACGATGAAAGGAGCATAGCAAAGGGGGGAAGCCGCGTCACGCTCTTCTGCAAACTCTTGGCGAGGGCTGCTCGCGGCTCTGCGCATATAATACACTGCAGAGGAAGAAATTTCTCCGGAATATAAGTGCACGGGAGAGCGACAAAACGACTCGCGTACGTATATACATACACGGCGAGAGAGTTGACACGCGCTACTAATTATAATTCGGTCCTCTCTCTCTCTCTCTCTCTCTCTCTCTCGTTGCAGCAGCCGGTCTCTGTTTGTTTTCCCGGAACGCGACGTGCCGGCTTCCGAAACTATCGCCAGAGGAATGGGAGATTAAAGCGGCAGCCCTTTTCCACAGCGTGCGCGCTAGTTTTTTTTTTTTTTCATCCGCTACTACGGTAAAATTAGTCCCGCTTTGCAAAAGCTCGCGGTGTTTATGGCCGATTAAAATTCCATTCGCTACCTCGTCCCCCCCGAGTTTCCCGGCGGGTGCAACTTTCGGATTATACGCAAAATCGATTCTTCGACGGGCACGAGTTTCTTAATTAATCCCGTTTTTTTTTTTTTTTTGTTTCTTGGCTTCGATCGAAATTATATTACGTACCGATCAATATGCCCGCGAGTGCGCGCACACGTGCCTCGGATGCTTATCACAGTCCGGGAATTTCAATTACAAGTTCCGCGGGACTAGAGAGACGGGGATCACCACTTCCTCGAATAATAACAACCGCGTCGGGGACAGGGAAAAAAATCGTACACGATCGGTACGAGTTGCCGGTGCAGCTGCGCTCATACTTACACGCGAGAGACACACGTATCATCGGCAACTGTCGATCATTTTCCTCCCGACGAAATTCCGTATCGGCCGCGTGCCACGCGACGCCGCGCTCATCTCCGTGGCTGCTCCTGCCTTGTTTACTCCCATTGCCATTCATGAGGCTCCGGACGTGCTAATAATATTGATAAACACCTCCTCCCTGCCCCTTACGTGCGTCGTCCATCCGAGAAACAAGAGCATGTACGGCAGGAGACGAGAGCGCGGAGGACAGATCGTCGCGACACGTACGAGAAAAACAGTATTTAATTAAGCGGCGCCCGGTATAACATCGGGGCCCTCGAATTTCGGAGCAGCCCGGACGGGCCGCGTGGTTGTCGGATCGCGAGCAAAAACGCCCAGGACGTCTGTCAGTATGACGAATCAATCGAGCTGTCTTGTCCTCTTTTTTTTTTTTTTCCTTAGCTATGCGCGTTAGAGGAACTGTATCTCTCTTTTTTTTAATTCGTAGCTATATATACCGTTGTAAATTGTCTGTGAACTATCTACACAGTTGATTTTGTTTGTAGGAGTGGAAAATTTCGGTACCACGAGGGTAAAATCCGTCAGTGTCAAAAAGGAAAAAAGGAAATTCAAAAGGAGAGAGAGGGAGAGATAACAAAAAAAAGGGTCCTGTCCTTGAAAATTCGTCGTAGCGCGGCGTTAATTTTTCATGCTCCGAGAAAAAGGGGGGGGGAACAAGGAGCTTCGGGAGTTCTCGGAAGGCTGGGTGGGCGCGAGTGCAATTTGTTAAAATAAATTGAGATCTGATACTTACCAACTCGCGCGTCCGGACCGGCAAAAATTAATCTCCCAAGCGTCAGTTGCTCTCTCGTTAGTACACTCTATTGTATGTAAACTCGCGGTGTCGACTTTCTCGCGAGCAAATCCAGTTGGTTCTATCGCATCTCGGGTACTGAAACATGAAAAAAGAATCGTTGATCGTAAAAATCCAAAAATTCATTTCAATATAGTAAAATGTAATCTATGACGCATCTGTAAACTATCTACAAATCACAGATGCTATAGCCGGAGCGACTGAAACAAGGACAAAAAAAAAGGAAACAATCGAAATATCGTGTCAATCAAATTATTTGTCGTCGGGAGCATCGAGCTCGGCAGTATTCCAGGCCCACCTCGGGCCGAGGCCCCTAATGTTCTTAAATCATCGAGTTTTTTGCCCCCCTCCCCCTCTTAACCTTCCGATCAGAATCTAATTAAAACCAGTTGATCGGGCCATCGAGGCGAGCGTTCTTTTTTTGCCTCGTGTACACAGGGACTCTGAACGAGGCGTTTTTCGCCCCCGTGCAACGCACACGCGTAATTAACATTCGGCACGTTCGCTCTTGGGCCACTTTTATTATTTCCTCTCTCCCTCGAATTTTTTTTTTTTTTTTTTTTTTTAATTTTTATTCTTCGCCGTGCGGAGCATGCCGTATCGGACGCAGGAGGCGCCGTTCTTTTACAAATGATAAAAAGGAGGGAGGGGTGATTGAGACGTGAGCCAAGGCGGCGATGACGGGAGCCATTAGTTGACGGTTTCGCCATTGGGATTTATGTTACTGCGCCAATGTGCTCCGGTATACCTTTGGCCTACAAAAACGTAATTAGGTATGCGGGCAGGGTTTAATGTCGTCGTGCTCTCCGGCGTTTGAACAACCGATCGATCGTCAAACGGTGTATTTTTTTTTTTTTGTTTTGTTTTTTTGTTTTTCAACGAGAATTAATTGTACATCCAAGAGCCACGGAGGTTGACTTTAATTTGCCAATGAGCTCGAAACGTACTAGGGGGTGTGAGTTTTCATCTCGTGGTCGCAAGTGGCGCGCACTTGTGTATTATTATTTCGAGTGCCGGCGTTTTCGAAAACTTTCGGCGCGTGGTCTCGTCATCCCGGCGGGTCGTGAAATACATTATTACGCCCCTCCTCCCGAGGAGCAGCTGTGCGAATAAATATATATGTATATTTAAGCAACAACGTCAAGCGCGCGTCAACTCAATATCATACACCCGCGAAGCGCCAAAGTGGGATTTACGATGTTTTCCCTGGCGAGGGTGAGCTTTGATGTGATGCGAAGAGGACACCGCAAAGGAGCTGTTAATCGAGGAAATCCACGGGGCGTTGGGCAAATCGCCTGCAAATACGAGATTGGTTTCTAAAATTTCATCAATTATACTCGCCTCTGGGGTGTGTATTTATGTAAGTACCGCGCAAAATATTATTCGGGAAAATTGGAACGGCTTTGATTGCGCTGGTCCATTCTATTTTCGCTCCCGAGGATGTTTGCGCTGGCAAGTGAATTGTATACTATATACGCACACGTTTTGTTATTGCTGCTCGATATCATATTATCTCGTATTGTTTATTAAAACCGCGCCGACTATTCTCGGGTGATTTGTTTATTGCATTGACGAGGCTGGAGACGAGCGAATAAATTCTTTCATATATATATATTTCAGCGATGTATATACATATACATATATACATATAAGAAATAAGAGCAAGGCGCAAGTTACTATTTTCGCGGCTGAGCTCGGCACGCGCGTCCGATGACCGGTATCAGAAATAATTTTTCTAATTGGCCCGTACCAATCAGACCCGATCTCTTGATTCTGTATAGCATTTGTATATAAATAAAGGAGGTGTAAACGCGGCTGCGAACACAACGGCGAACCACCATGTGTATATATACAGGGGAGCAAGGCGATACATTCATTAACATCAATCCCTCGCTCGGCTCGACAAATTTAACGCGGGTGGCTATAAATTACAAATAATTAGGCTGCGATTCATTAAAATTTTCGAGAGAGAGGGGGACTCTAACGATCCCTGGCCCCGCTCCCGAAGAGCGTATATACATGCAGTAGAGGAGGAGAGAGAGAGAGAAACAAGGCGTCTCTGCGAGTTTCTTATTTTTCCATCAGAGGAAGCTGCGCGTCAGCGAGATCGTTATGCAGATGTATCCGTACGGCCTTTGCCTTGTTTGGGAGACGGAAGTCAAAGTCGCCTGGCGCCCGTGTGGCAACAAGCGTGTTACCTACGTGCTTCTTTCCGGCTCTCTCGTCTGCCGATTTTGGGCGACGTTGATCGTCAACCGAGTCTGTAGTTTACGGGGTCAAGTTATCTATACGTACATTGCAATGGTGTCGACAAATGGATAATATATTAGGTGCCGAAGGAACAATATTACATTTTATAGGTATATTACTTGGCAAATTGTGGGACCCGGTGAGTCTTTGAGAACTGTAGGTGAAGTGTACAATTATCCAGATGTCTTCTTTCGTTATCTCCCCGTGGATTGATGACGGTTGACTTGGCAATTTTCAGTAAAAAAAAAAGGAAAGAAGATGACTGGACGGTTCACCAGTCGTTTATTATGTTCCACGTTTTCTATCAACTCTGCCTGTATAGGGGACACTTCTTGCTTTATTTACTTAGCTCACGCGCACATGATTATTCGGAAGCAAATTTTGAGACGCGAACAAGCTCGAGGAAGTCTTGAACGAACGCTTCTCTCCGCTATTTCATCCACAAGCGCTTACGTGCTGCCGAGGGTAAATTGAATCTTATCAATCGCAAGTCAAATTCAATTGAGTGCACGGGCAGGTAATATTGATCGATTGGTTCGCGGTAGCAGCAACAGCGATCGAGCGACGACTTCCTCCCTCGTATATATATATATATGGTTGAAAGTAAACTACACGCAACTACGCGCGCGACCGACTTATGTAAAACTAGCCGGTCATACTTGCGTTACCCACGTCCCATGTGTGTATATACTTGGCTCTTTTTTCGCTGATACGGAGGGGAGGGTTGAATTAAAAAGAAAAAACAAAAGTAAAGTATATGTACGAAACAAACACGCGGCTTAAAGTTGGTTCGATTTATTAAGTGTCGCGTCACTTATCGACACCCGCGACACTTTCCAACTCTCCTCCTCGTACTACACGATGCTCACGCCAAGGGAATATATACGTGTAAGCTCCGTTCGCGCAGCCCTTG
This sequence comes from Copidosoma floridanum, assembly GCF_000648655.2. Next base: position 751,712 of record NW_019382712.1, read on the forward strand.
GTAATGACGCGTGTATTAAAAAGCCGAGCTGACTTAAAATAAACGCCGAGGAGAAGGGGCTGCTGGTAGCTCTCCCAGCGCCGGTGATTGATGACCTCGGGAGGATCTCTCGCGCGTGCGAGCGAGATGGGCTCGGAGCGCGCGGGAGTGAGACGTGCGTGTACGGGTACGAGAGAGAGAGAGAGAGAGAGAGGATGAAGGAAGAAAAAAAAAGAATTAAGCGAGGAGAGTGTTTGCGAGGCTCCTGGTGCGAATACGCGAATGAGCTACCCCCGACTACTCGACGATTCGTATACTTGCGCCTCAAGGATGTTATACATTCGTGTGCTCGTGTCTTTGTACATGTTGGCGCGAGTGTCACTCTACTTCCTTGTTCACTGGTCTTTGCTGCCCAAAGCGTGCTTGTATACCCCATATATGTGTGTGTGTGTGGTACCAATGTCGAAAGCTAATTGAAGACTGTATACCTGTAATATAATTATATTACATGAAACATAAAGGAAAAACTAGTTGTTTGTCCCCTCCGAAACCATTAGATTGCAATTACAAGGACGTCCCATCGCGTGTTCCGGGGGCTTTTAAAAAACTAGCGCTCGCCGGTGACGATGACGCCGATGATTGACCGGCTCCGCCGCGGGGAATCCGACGGGGACACCTCGCCATACGCGCGGTGTCTAACATATCCGTTCCTGCGCGATGTCGTGGAGTGTGTTTGATGACTTCTGATGATGTGGAAAAAAAAAAAAAAATCAGCTAGTGTTTTTGGTGTAATTTGACAGGATCACACGTATATGAGGTTACAAAATTAATTTGAGGAAAAACAAATTTTCGCAAATTAGCGTTTTCTTCCCCGCAATTTTGAATCCAATGCCTTTTTTTTACCGAACCTCCGAGATGCGTGCACTAGGGAGCCCCGTAAAATCCCCGGAGCCCCTTTTTCTCGCACCCGCCTACAGCAGCGTGGAAAACTGCGGAAAATCGAAAGCTTCGTTACTTCACGTGGCGGTTTGTATAAGGGCAGGGAATGTGGGAAGAGTAGAGCCGGGCGAAAAAGTCTTATACCGGGGAAACTTATGACATCGACGGTTAAGCCGCACCCCCGGGAGAGGATGTGTGGCCTACTGCCGGCTCTTTTCAGGCTTGTTTATTCCGTGGGTTATGTGTATGTGTACTATCGGTTTGCCGGTATACCGTAGATGCTGGAATTAAAGCGAGATACGCGAGCGAGGCTTTATTTTTCGCGCGGCGAGTGGAAAAAAAAAAAAAAAAAAAGAAAGTTGGCCCTTTTTTATCCACATGGAGTGGAAATCTTGAAAAACGCGCATTATCTCAACAACCCTCGGATCCACTGAATCGTCGCTCTCATTAGCGACGCACTGTATAGTCTTCTTCTTTTTCTTTGTTTTCTCTCTCTCTCTCTCCATCGGCCTTCTCTTCCTTTTCTCTCTTTGCCCATCCTGCGCATTCTGTACTTATATATGTATGTATACGGTCGCGCACAAGGAGGGGAGTCGATTGATATGCGTCGCACGCTTTTTAGAGTGCATTTTTCAGGGCCCGCGAATGCAAGCATCGGCAATGAATTTTAATTGCTCGCTTTGCGAATACTAATGTGTATATTGTATACGTGGATCGCGGGGATGGCTTTTCCAATGAAAAATTAAGCCTCGAGTGCTGAAAAAAAAAAAAAAAAAAAAAAAGACGATGATTGGGACGATGTGTGCGATAGGTATGAGTGTACGCCCTCTCGCTGTGGCATAGTTTCATAATTGTGAATGCTTTTAATTTTAGACTTATTGTATCAGTATCTCCAACAGAAAAAAAAAAAAACGAGTATTTTGTAACTCAGCGTCTCTTGTTGATTGAACATAAATGTGGTTATTTTTTTCACTAGAGCAAAAGCACTTGAAAGCACCTCCGTACAAAATTCACAGTGCAAAACAATGGGAACATCTCCCCTTCGCGCATTCAGGGCAAAAGTGATTACACACGTACGGAGCCAAAGGTGGTGCTAATTAGACGCAAAGCGAGTAATGCAGCGCATCGCTTATACATTCCGGTCTGCGCAGCTCGAGCATCTTTGTGGGCGCCTCAGCGAGTGCGGATTAGGGAGCTTTTGGGGGGTGTATAATTTACACAAACGTGTGTACGACGGGTGTAACGAGTTGCTATACGTACAATTCTATGAGAGGCAGGTATATATACGTACGTATATAAGTATAGTTAATCCGCAACGAATGATATACTTGCAACCAAGAAAATTCGCGCCCACCCGCTCACTGTGCGCTTTCTTGTAAGTAGGGCAGCAATGTTGCGCCGTAAAACGCATATTTCCTATGTCCTATCCCGTGCTCCCTTGGAATCCACAACGAGGAGCAACTCCTGGGCGACAATATAACGGAGCTATAGCCGAGTGTGCCGCTGCTTTTGGCTCCAGCGATTGTGTGTGCAAGTAACGGTGATGGCTTGAGGGGCTAAAGCGTGTAAGCACCCACGCTAACAAGCACTCGCACAAGTGCGATGGGGAGGGGGAAGGGGGAGAAACGGGTACAAGGCCAAATTTGCGAGCGTAGTACGTATATACAGCAGAGCTTTCGCGGGTGTGTCGCGAGAGAGACAGCCGGCTACGAGCTTTTCACGCTCGCGGAACTTGGTATGGGTATATATGTGTAGCGATTATATGGCGCGCTATGGGCTACTGAGCCTCTCTGCGCCGCACTTGTGCATATGCTGCTTCTACGCTACGTGGGGTTAATGCTTGACGAAAGTTAAGCGGTGAAATTAGCGAGCTTTTCCGCGTTGGGTTTTGATAAATATATACAACGAGCAGAGGTGAATTTTTTTTTGCGGTGTACGATTGCAAAAAAAAAAAAAATCAAATTATAAATTAACCATAGAAAAATAAAAAAAAGTAGAGAATTGAACGAGGTTTTTTTTTTGTTCTACATTACAAACGACAACAATTTTAAGTAGTTCACACAACACGAATGGGCACTTGATGAAGCCTTTTTTAAATGTTAATCGGATCGAGTAATTTTTTAAGATTTGAGAAAGAAAAAAAAATTAGGCTCACGATGGATTGTTCACTACGACACCTAAGAGTCAGCGAATAATTATCAGGTACCTTTTTCTTTTGGTTCATTTGAAGAGGTGCAAGATGCCCTTTCCACTGTTTCTGTCAAGAGAACGCGTTTCGATCCATAAATCTTACAATTTATTGAGACAAGACCGACACTCTAGGCTAACTGAGGTACACTGGTTGGACAATTCAAGTGTAACATTTGTTCAAGGGAATTTGAATCCACTACGAAACGAGTATCATTTCTTGTTTTTGTACAACAATAATGTAAAAATACCAGTAACAATAATACTTGACAACGAAAGATGGTAAATGGCAATCGCGGCATCAAAGTGGTCCCTTTCAAGCCCCACGTTGCCCATAACTAGTCCCCCTTTCCCTCCTACGTGCACCTCGCACATATATACGCGGCACTTGAGCGGTACAGTGCCACTTTTCTTTCCGTCTTCCTCTCTCTCTCTCTCTCTGGCGATCAAACAAAGACAAAGGCAAGCAAAGAAAAAGGAAGGGAGCAAAAGGCTCGTACGATATCCGATCGAAGGTCTTCCCCCTCGGAGCGAGAGATAGGCATCCGCGGCTCTCCGTGATCGAGATCGGTATCTATCGGCTAAATGGGGCCCGCGCGAGGATCCGTCATTCTAACACACGGACGCGGAGAGCGGCGCATTCTCTCCCTCGCGCCTCATTTAATTTATCCATCCTGACGGCGGCGGCGACGACAAGCCGTCGATGCCCGATGGATGTTTCCCGTTTACATGCCCCTCCATATATACGTATGTATTTATATATATATATATGCCACTGAATCGGTTCACAGAGGACTGCAGGTGAGTGTGTATTATATATTATATGTAAGCTTTGACTTTCTGTGGGAGCGAGTTATTTATTTTTTATTTATTTTTTTTTCACATCGGCCGATTTGCGATTCATTTCCACAAATCGAGAAACAAAGTGTACACGAGAGAGAAATAATAAGGAACGGCGCGGAATTAATGGATTTTACCCGTTCGGCTGTTGCTGGTATTTTTCGATCCATCGAAGGATTGTTCTTTTCATCCAACGCTACGTATCATTATCGATTCTTTTTTCTTTTCTCAATTTAAAGGAAAACTACACCATTCACAGAGCATAAATCATATGTAATATACGCTTACTCGCGCGCACGGTCCATTATACTACCGATGCGAGAGACAAGGCCCCGCGACACGTATTTCAACTTAAGTCTCTGGAAACACCGAGTATTTTTTTTTTTTTTTTTTTCCCACAAGTCGTTTCAGCCCGATGTGTCACGGTGTGTGTATAATCATCGGCCGACATCGCCGTCTCCTGTTACAAAACCCAACCAGACGACAGTATTATAGAGTTAAAAAAAAAAATGTATGTATCTCGTCACGATTTCCTCTCGTTATTTAAGGCCCAGGTCGAATATGGCACACCGGCCGTCTCCGATGGTAGCTTCCATCGAAGAGTCCCTCGTAAAAGCCCGGACCGAAGGGATCGCTTATCCGCGTCCGTCCTTCATAAGGCACCTGCACGAGATACGTCCTCCTCCTCGTTATCCCATATTTTCCTTAATCGCAAACCCACTGCCTAATTAACGAAATCGAAAAACAAAGAGATGACCATATATATATATATAAACCAAACACAGGATGTCGGCTCTCGTAAAATCGAGTGGGCGATACTTTGGCGAGATCAATCAAGATAAGACGCCTGCGAGCTTTAGCGGCATCATCACACGAGACGGTGGAAAAAACATGGACAGACAACGCGAGTAGGCGGTCGCTAAAAACCCCGCGAAAAGTATGAGCAACGCACGCCCATGTACTATTATAGTATACATAGGAGTGGAAATGAGCCTGTATTTTTCCCTTATAATTATACTGGCGCGTATACACTCGACTACACGCTCGTGTACAGTAGTTGCCGATGCAGTAGGAGGCAATGCATATACATGTATAAGACGCGAGAGTGGAAAGAGACAGAGTGTATGGTAGCGGCTCCTTTGATGGAGTCCCTGCACTCTACGCCGCGGACTTCTGTACATGGCTCTCGAATACCTTTTCTCTCTCTCTGAGGGGAGAATGAAAACCAAGAAGGAGTATAAGTGCATACGCGTAAGCGCGTAGCCCTGGAAGCTCCGTGTATATATATATATA
>NW_019382712.1:757156-790283 GCF_000648655.2 Copidosoma floridanum
TTTTTTTTTTTTTTTTTTTTTTTTTTTTTTTTTTTTTTTTTTTTTTTTTTTTTTGTAATTGTAATTGCGATTGTAAAATTTCGCCACTGCTGTACACGTCGAGGCACGCACGGGAAACCAATTTTTATCTCATACGGTGCATTCAGCGGTGACTTTTGTTTTTTTGTTTTTGTTGGAAATCGTTAACTTCAACTGCGCGCGGTGTATATAATATACGCGCGAGATGCAGAATAGAGAGCCTCGCAGGTGATACTCCGTGGGCTGTCAAAGGGAGAGGGAGGAAACGATAAAGGAGGGGAACCGGGCGATTGAAAGGATCGTCGAGCGTCTTGGAAAACCGTCGCCGCTTACTATACAACAGGAAAGACGTTGTATAGACGCGTATCGGCGTCCGCGAGTCGAGCGGAAAATTATAAATAACGACGGGGGCGAACGAGGGCGGGACGGAAAAACGCCTCCGAGCTTCCGGCCGCGCGGCGAAGACGGAGGTGTGATGTGTATCTTTGGGAGGTTCGTCCTTTCGAGTGTGCATCGAGTCGTTAAGAACAATGGGGGTCGGTATGTATATACCAACGCCGCTCGCTAACTGTGTCTGTGATGCATCTTCTTCTCGTACCTTTGCAAATAGTCGCTCTGGATTATCTAGGTCTTCTTGCTTTTTTTTTTTCTTTCTTCGTACTTTTACCCTCCTTCGAAACGGAACAATTGTCTCGCTGTTGTGGAGCTTGGGAGTATTCACTTCTTCGCGGTTACACTATATAAGGTGTATACAAAAAAATATATATATATATACTTTTACCCCGTTCGCACCGAGTTGCAGAATTGTACAATCAGATGCACCGTTGAATGTAATGTGATTTTTAAGAGAAACACTCTCGATTGATCTAACAAGATCCAACGAAAAAAAAAGTGTTCTTTTACGTCATAATGACAAAGTTTCAAAGGATCATTTTCGCGTCGCTCTAGTGTACGTTCATTCTCCGGGGAACGAACCGGGTTTATTGGGATTAATAAGTTGAAACTCTCCGTAGTTCAACCGCATAATGCAAAATTTGAAATCACACATTTATCAAGCCCAAGCAAGATTATCGTGCTTTTTACTTTGATAAAGACTAGAATAAGCGTAATTTCATGGCGTCGGGAGCGACTCCAAAAGCAGTGGCATCCCGTCCTCTGTATCGGAGGAGGAGCAACGACAAAAGATATCGGACGAAGAAATAAAAGAGAGAGAGGAGCAACAAACGCAGCTCGTTAAGGATAAAACAACAGTACCTGTACACACGAGGGCGCGCGTTTGTCCGTCAGTTGGCCGCTGACAAATGCGCGTCGGCCCATTAAAAGCTCGAGCCTCGCCGCGGCCGATCGCTTCCGCCCTTTCCGCCACTGCCACCCGAGAAGACAATGCGGGGGGGGGGAATTTCTTCTCCCCCCCCTAATCGAAAGAGCGCGGGGCTCGGAAATTTTTTACCCACACTCGCTTTTCAGTGGAAGAACTCGGACGCGGCCACGCGGAAGATTCATCCGACGCCGCTCTAATGCTTGTGAGTCGTCGATCGTGGCTCCTCGGCTTGACGCTTCGCTACACGCGCCCACGGAAGTTTGATAAGCTGTTGCGGCACTAAATATAGAAGCGTCGCTCTTCAACGAAAGAGAGCTGGAATTTTCACGGTTGGTACATTTATTTATTGTCAAATGGATGGAAAAGCAAAAAAAAAAATTAAAAATTAAAATAATGATGATTTCGTGCACTTGGCACACACATGGCGCTATTGTGTTACGTACAAAAGGCCCATTTTCGCTGAGCACGCGGCTCTCTCCGTTTTCGTATCGTATAAATAATACAACACTTGTCAGGCCGAGATAAGCCACGAGCCGTGCGCGTCGACCGGATGTCGCGGCGGCGATAAATAGCACCACGCGCGAACCGATTGCCGGGGGATGTATATACGTCGGCGTGCAAGCTACAGCTGTACGTTCTTAGAAGGAATTCGTAGCGTCATTCGATAAACGCCTTGATCTCCATACGCGGAAAAACGAGTGTCACGCCCTGGTCATTCAGTGGCTTCGATTATTCAGCTCCGCTGCATACAGCGAAGGAAGAGAAGAAGAGGATCGGTATAGCCATGAATGAAGACGATGTTTGCTCGCGAGCTTGTGCTTTTTTTTTTCTCGAAAGCATCGGATGAGTCTTTGGATGACACCACGCTACTGATAAAAAAAAAAATCGACTCAGGCAATTTTCTACAACCGAGCAATTGACAAGGTTATATCCAAGATTCCGGAAAACGATTCAGAAGTAGGTTACGAGCTACTGTGTACCAAAATGCCATCTGCAGGAGGCTTATGGACGATTTAACGAGGGATCGACAGACTTACGATGAACTGTACGGAACAAACGAGAAAATAGACTTTATATAAGTACGCGTTTGACAAGCTTTACTCGATATCTTTATATTTTTTTTTTATCGCTGCTCTTCGAGGTCGCAGAGCGATTTCGAGAACTATGTATACACTTGCCAGTTTTATGTGACGCGAGAACGCGTGGAATGATGGAATTTGCCAATTTTTGGGGTAATTTTAGTCCCGACACTATATAAAATCATTGGAATCTTTCATCGGAGGCGTTGAAATCCGTACAACTGAAATTCACGAGTTTGGACTTTTACGAGTGAGAAATAAAAATCAAAGTATCAAAAATCGGTAAATTTTCCAACAATGTATAAATATATCAAAAAGACATTTAAAAGCAAGTACAATCGACGGGGCTCGTCAATCAAAACAACAAACCGCATACGACCAACCCCCATCATTTTTATATTTTGCCGCAAAAAAGAGTCCCCCTGCCTTCTCGTACCGCGCGTGCACCTCAATCATACCGCGATTTTTCTCGGCGACAAACTCCCTCCCTAAAATTACAATCTCGATAAATCAAATCGGCACCGCCACCACCAGCAGCTTGAATCCATCTTCCCGCCCCGTGCCACCCCGCCCCGGTATACACACGACTGCAAGTGCGCGTGCAAGAAGAGAAACGAAAAACAAGGACAAAGAGAGGATGAGGAGAGGCGCGAACTCGTGATATATCAGGAAACGATCAGCCGGAGCCGAGTATAGCGCCGCTCGTTTAGTTTCGCGTGGGCCGTTGATAAACGAGCCACCACCATCGCCTCGTCGGGTTTTAATCAACGCGAAAATCCAGCGAGTCCGCTCGGACCAAGCAGGAACCGTGGATCCTCATCGCCCCATCCCCGGCATGGCACTTGACAATTTTTTTTTTTTTTTTTTTTTTCTCTCCTCCTCCTCCTCCTCCTCCGATCGCCTCTTCCGCGCGTTGTTAGCGGAGGACTGTGGTACGGTGTCGCGTGTGTACACGTGTATACGCTTAGCTCTCGATCCTCTTTGAAGTAGTACCACAATCTCGCGTACGTCATCGCTCCCTTGTGTATATTATAACACCGCACACCATAGGAGTCGTCGTCCGCTTATTTATCACACATATACCTGTCCCTATAAGAGGGAGGGAGGCTGCAGTTGTACAGATGAATCTTGGCCAGGGGAGGTGTTGCGCGTTGTTAAATTAAAAAAAAAAAAAAAAAAAAATCCCCTTTATTTCTCGTTCGTTGTCTTGTGTGTACGACTCGGGGCTTGTCGCTCAATTCTGGTAAAACCAGTCCCCGTTGGCTCAACCAGGTGCAACATTACTTTTGAAAATAAAACGGTGTACGAGAAATTTGTAGTTGTATCTCGAAACATCAAGGATATACACCTCAGGGCGTCGACCAGAAATTCAAAAACCCGTGATCCTATGTACTATGTACGCGGTGTGTATCAGGTACTCCCAAACGAGATCCATAGATAGCAATCGATTTCACATTTTCCGAAAACCCCATGATCATCGTGTATATTGTACGTAAGCTCGAAAAATTCCTTGGAAGTGCCTCTAACGAACCAAAAAGACCACTGCCCATAAACAATGATTCCTGTCATCGCCACGAGTAGCAGCCCAGCAGAGCCGATGCCACCGGCCAGATAAGCCTCAAAACGCCGACTCATCCCTCATCTTTCCTCCGTCGCGACGCTCATCCCGTGACTTCTTCCGTAGCGACAATACCTAATCCCGAAACGATGCCCACCTCGAGATACACACGCATCCCGGTAACCCAACACGATAATGGCAAAGGTGAATACATACATATCCATTTCAAAAGACATGACTTTGTCGCTCGGGCATCGGTCTCTCCATAAACAACTACCTCGTGCTACTTTACACGGAGCAAAGCGTATAATATTAACCCGAGACCAGAGTGACGAGGAGCGCGGCCCACCTGAGCGTGTGTACAACATCATCAGGTGAAACGAAACAGAAGTCGTCGGCGGTAGCGAGCGCGGGGATTATTGATCAAATTTAATACGCGAGATATGGATCTCTCAGAGCTCGAAAACGGGCCAATGGTGCTCGTAAACTCGTTAAAATTACGAGCGCGCGCGCGTGCAGCAATCATCTCCCTTTGATGTGGTCGGCGATATTTGTCAACCGTGGACCCGAGGTCACCACCACCACCACCTTCGTTATATATATATACTCTCTCGGCGAGAGGGAGTATATAGATCTAATCGAGAAATGCCCGCTAATCCATTAACCACGGCCATTTCCAATTCAAAGCCCCAATAGAGATTCTATTAAGCCCCAATAAAAGACCCCGTTTATACGACTCTCAACGAGGCTGGAGAAGACAAGGGAGAGGGAGAAGGAGAAAAAAAAGTATAGATACGTATGGTGAAAAAAAGAAGAGGGAGAATCGGCTCTCGATCGCGACATTGATCGACGAGAGGAGGCCGGAGTCTGCGAGGGGCACGCACGTCCTCGCAAACAAACACGGAGGAAGTGCACACACGTATACGGACCAAAGCGAGTAGCGTGGGCGGCCCTCTCCCTGCCCCTACTCGGGGCAGCATCCGGCCTTAGGTGGTGCCCACCTCCTCCTCCTCCTCCGACACCCCGAGATAATATAGCGCCGGTCCAGCCGGGACATTTGCACCATCATTAAAATTCGCGATAGTGGATCGAACACGGGCCCTCCGCCAGCGCTCCCTCTCTTCCAACGAGAGGGGGACTCTCTGCGACCTAAACGAGCCGAGACGAACAACTCGCTTCCTTTGCCACCTCTCTGTCCCTCTTCTTCTTCTTCTTCTCCTCTGCCTACTTTTTATGCTTCCTTTTTTCTTCCTCTTCACGCTTGCTTCTTTATTTCGCTGTACTGCTCACGCTTTGTCCAATACAATTTGTTTTAATAGTATGGTAGCGTCAATGCAGCGTTTTGAAAGACAATTGTCAAAATATTCACTTATGAGGCTGATTTGCAGCTAAAACTCCTCGTTTCGTCGTCCACGGCACTTTCCCACAAGATGATCGCGCTCGACTCTCCCGCGAATAAGTTCAATCAATCTTGCTCCCCCCTCACCCTCTCTCGCTCTTATAATCATCCTGTACCTTCCTCTCCCCCTCTCTCTCTGCTCAACTCCGTGTACTTATCTCCGCAGGAGCGTCTCGTTCGCGTACACCGGTGTGTGTACATGCATATACATATATATATATACGTGTCGCGACAAACGCGTTTCACACCTCCCTCTCTCCTCTCGCGCGTATAGCTGCTTCGGACACGACCACCCCCCGAGATATCTCTCCTCGGAGAACTCTCTCTCTCTCTCTCTCCCCTCGTGTGTGTATATACCATACACGCACGAGGCATGCGTATAATGAGATCGACGATACCATCCGCTGACAATTAGCACGAAATATATACCCCGTTGGCCCTTATGTCCCTCCACCTCCAACGCGTGGAATATACCGGGACACCGATGTAACTGTGTATACCTCTGGATGATTTTTTTCTCTCTCTCTCTCTCTCTTCTTAGCCTTTAGTTTTAGGGCGATAACATTGCGTCCTATTGTAATCTTGTAGGGGGGTTGTTCGTTTGTTTCTTTGGTCAACTTGAGACTCTGGCTAATTTGCCGGAAAACCCGCGAATAAGCCGTGAAAATGGTAATGAAGAGCCGGTCTCCCGTATACAAAACACCCCCAGCACAGCTGAAAAGTGCATAATAAAGTAATAACGAAAATTCCCAAACCTTGGGTTGTGCGCGAAAACAATGAACGGGAAGGTCATACATGTATACGTATACGCGCATATGTTTACAAAAGCCACACACGTGCAGCTAACGTATACATAGGCCGTGAGGCGTTTAATACACTGCTATTAGGCTTAATTGTTTTTCGCCGGAGGGAGATCGCGGACCGATCTCCCTGTCCAACGTTCCGTTACATCGCGATATCTAGCTCGCCCTGTCCCACTGTACTTGTATATACATGTATGTATATATACCAGCATGCAGATTTGTCGTAAATTACAGTGGCGCGGCGCTGCGTTAATGAGCGTGTTTGCAATTGTTTGGCCACATGTACACGACCCCCACTCGCTACGGAGTATACATACAGGAGATTGGTATTGGAATCGCTGTGTTAATTGGTGCTATTACCAGGTGCGAAGGGGTTGTTTGTATGAACATTTTTCAAACAATAGCCCAACATAGTTTCAAAGTGAATCACCAACCATTCGAGCCATTTATGACTTTTTTTTTTGTGTACGTCGGAAATTCGACCGATACAAAGTTATCGTGCTTCATGGCTATACCGATTTATTATATGGTTTAGCTTTTCAATTAACGATTGTACGTGAAAAATCGACGGACACTTTTGTAGCCGCATTTTCTTAATGGTCTGATAAACACTCGCCCGATACTTTTCGTTTCCCAAATACTCGAGACATGCGCACACAGGTCGGAGAGTATAATCTACGCGCTCCCATCAAACGAGCTAGTGTAGTTTTGAGTTTCGAAAAGTTAAGTCGGTAGTAAAATCGGTTGGGCTCTCGAGAGGTATATGTTTGGCGCTGCTACCGGCTACGCGTCTATACATATAATACCTTTGGTTGGCTTTCCCCGAACTCGTGAACCCGAGATGTCCATTAAAGGCTCAAGATACTGAATTACACGTGTAAAAATTTAATCCTCCCGAGTTTTCAAGGCGCCACACGAAGGAATCTACACACGTTGTGTGTACGTCGAGGCCAAAAGAGATTGAGTTACCCGAAAAAAAAAAAAATTTCTTCGGCTCACAAAGTAAATTTAATTATTGCGTATGAAAAAAAATACGGTTAAAGAAAACAAATCATCACATTGAAATTCAAACTAGAATAGCTCATCGCTCGGCCGATAAGATCGATTAATTTATCCGTCCCTCGGATCGTCGTAATTAACATTCCCCGACAAAGATTTAAACTCGTGTTTCGTGTTCAAATCGCGTTTATTCAAAACCCGTGCTCGCACAAAAACACACCGCTGTATTTACTTACACGGTACACACAGCAGGAAACGTCCGTCCAACTGGTAGCTCCAAAAAGAAAAAAAAAAAAAAAAAAGATATAATCCTAGAGCTCCGGCTGATAAATATTCATAAACGTGTGTACAGCTCCCAAGTTTGCTTGCAAAACTAAATCAGATAACTCTTTTTCTCAGGCATGTATATATTATGAATATCTTGTGCGCAAAATGCTCAGCAGCCCGGTACATATACATTACGTAAATTCATCGATACTCCCCTTTTACTTATCATCCGCTCTTAATTCCTCCTTTGCCAACGCTGTCCCGGAGGAGCGTGCAACGGCAGCTTCAGAGCAAAATGTAAATACTGGAGAGCTGCTTAAGTGCCCGCGGAGCTCATGAGGAAGGAGTGAGTGAGTGACGGGAGCGCTCGCGGACGTGTGAAATATATCCGCGCGTCTCGGAGTGATCGGTGGAAGTTTTCGAGAAGGAAAAACGCGTGAGCCCCGTGTTGGTATATCCCCATATTATACATACGTGGTTCGGTCTATAAGAAGAGCACATTTTTCGTGCATCATGTGCTCGGAAGAAACTTGTTTTTAAGATACATTACCTCGGAAGGATCCGCGGAAGCTGCACTTGGCTGATTTGAGCAACCGGACGACGCTGAAAGTAAAACAAACATTCATCAGACTATTGGTGAAGTACGGAAACACAAAGTATAGCTAAGTATAACGTGTAGTTGTATCGGGAATGGAGCTCGACACTCCCGCGGTTCATTATGATTTGAAATAAAATTCATCGCAACTTTTGCTCCAGCGATTAATGCAGAGGAAGGCCCCTCCCTATCGGTTGCACCCAAGTTTGGACCGAAACAAGAAAGAGGACTCTCGTCAAGAGAGAGTCTCCCCCTCCTTTGCTGCCATTTTTCATTATACCCTCGCGGCTTTATCCAGACGGCGATTTATCAAACCACAAGACGTTCCCGATGCCCACTGTTGAGAACTTTGCGAGACGGGCTTTTGGCTGTATTTTAATTTTTCCGCGTGACCCGCCCATGAATTTTCATTACACCCCCCAGAGCGCGGATTTCTGGGGCAATCAATTCCGCGCAAAAATTCCAAACTGTCTGCGACATCTCCGCTGAATAATTCACCGGCAGCCAAACCCATGTGCACTTTGAGGCCGGCGAAGGGAAGAAAGAGCCCTCGTCTGGCATACGGCATTTTCCATCGAGTTAGCCAACTTTTCGAGACGCGTGGAATACAAAGACTCTCCGCGGTAATTAATACGAGGGACGACACACGGTAAACGCGGGACGATTAATTAAGAGAGGGACCCTCCCGAGTTTGGCCTGCTCTCGAATCTTGGGGGCACATGACAATGGGCCAAAAAGTGCACACGCGCCTCCCCGTGACGTCTCGAGGATGTCTTTGAACCGATCCCTCCCCGGTGGCCATTAGGGATATTAAAAGTACTTGAAACCGCGAAATTTCATAAGAGAGCAAAGGCTCGGCGAGGCGTGCTCCTGGCAGGTGGGACAGGGAAAACCAGAAGCCGGAACGCACGTAATGAGGCTTATCGATCGAACGGCGCGTGTCCTGCTGTCGAACCGATCGATGATCGATCAAGGCACGTTGTGGACGGCTTCACGTGTTAGTCGTGCACACGCACTTGACACGTGAAAGGAGGAGCGGCTATTATGGGAAACGCGACAGCACCTGGTTGTCACGAGCTCCGCGGTGTTTTCGCACGGCCACAGCTGGCGATAATATTTACCTCGGAGGATTCCCCGGAAAAAAGGGGTTTTTCAGGCAAGATTTTTCAAACTTCCCTCCCCTCCGCTGTTTATTTATTCACGTGGGCGACGAGGCGAGGCTGTTTGGTTTTTGTTGACCGTCCGAGGCTTGAAATGTTACCGGGTAACCTTTTACTACTTGTATCATATACAACGCGACAGATCACGTTGGTTTTCCAATTATGCACGCGTTTACACGCACGTCGTGTCGGAACACCGATGTCGGAGCGCCCGCGTGATAAGTAGGTGTACACACGTTGCGAAACCGTGTGACTTGGCTACATCTCAATCGCGGCAACACCGTGTATGTATGAATACTATAACCGAAACACGTCGGAAAGCGAGTCGAGTAGATCGGCTATACTGAAGTCAATTAACATATATATATATACCCACGCGTCAGCTCCGATCGAGGGATACTAATTCGTTTGGACCGGAGTTGATTATGAAATTACACGTACTTAAATATAATAAATAATATATGGGCGCACACGCGTATTAAAACAATCAAGAGCCAAAGAATTAGCAAATGTCCTCGGGTGCATGGGTCGAAATGTATAGCGGATGTGCGGTCGAGTGGGGAGGAACCGCGAGTTTGCACGAGCCAAGTGTACACAAATATAAGCGAAGGAGGAAAGGGGGGGGCGCATCAATCTTTTCCAAGGGAGGCGCGTCCGAAACTCTTTTGGCCGCCGCTGCGCGCGAATTTTCCGAGCCGTGGCGAAGACAGAAAACGCCCTGGCTCCCTAACGAGGAGCAAGGGAACGCGCCACCGACGCTGTTGATAAATAATTTCACCGGGTCGCGAAACTATACTACTTTGGCTGTGATATCTGGAGGTGATAACTCGCCTGAAATATGTACACTGCACCATATGTATATATACGCCAAGAGCGACCGAGAGATTTCTTCTTCTGTTTTTTACGATTGTTGTTTTTGTTTTTTTTTTTTTCGTTTCTTCGGCACCTTTTATTTGTTAGGGACTTGCGCGACACGAGAAAGTTAGATTCGCGTTTACTGCGATAACGCGGCGCTTCTCCGTTTCCCATGTGCGAGTAATATCGCGCGGGTGTATACGAGCGTATCTTCCTCGAATTAGCTAGACGCATTAATCACCGAGTTTTGAGCAAAAAAAACCAACGAGCAAAAGGCAAAGAAGAGAAAGAAGAAAATGAAAAAAAATAAGAGCAGTTTTTTTGGGCTGCTGCGCGCGGTCGCAGTCCTCGGAACGCGGTAGCGTTGGTATAGGGACTACGTGTGTGGGCGTGATTCCGAAGAGGTGCCGGGGCAGAGCTGGCAAGTGAAGGGGGGGAGGCGAAAGAAAAGGGGTTTAATGTATTGCCGGGCGATCTAATTTTTGGAATTATTCTCACGCGAGAAGGGAAGGGTGGTGGGACGAGGAGCCGGAGAAAGTTAAGCAGGGCAGGGAGGAGGAAGACGGTGCAGCCGGGGAGGAGATGAGACAATACTTGCGAGGGGGGAAGGGCGGCGGCGCCCCGTCGCCAGCGGCTTTCATTTATTTTTCGCGTGGGATTAGGAGCCGAGCCGCTTCTGCGGATGCTTTTGGCATTGTTCATGCACTACTCCTTATTGTTCCTCCCTCCCTCCCTCCCTTTTTTTTCCCTCTTCACTTATAGCTCCCTTGTTTGTTGCTGTCGTTATCCTTTATTTCGTAAAGCATGGGAATTTTCGTCTTGGGCTTATTGCAATTACGCTTCTGGCCTCATTTGCCAATAACTCATGTACAGTTTTAACATGGTATAACTCAGGTGGCAGTTACTTAAGGCGGTAAAGCGTTTTTCACGTAACCAATAGCCACACAAGTGCTCTGCTCTGTCTATCAGCGCAACAATCAACAGCGAGGTACAAGTGAATTCCCCTCCATACGACTGTACAAAGTCAACAAACATGAATCGAACCACATCAAGAAGAGGTAGAAGTTCTTTTTCGGTCCCAACGCGCGATGAGCTGTAATAAAGACTTTGCGTGGCGATTCACGCGGGTGGAAGCGTGATGCAGCACAGCCGGTTAATAAGGAGGAGGGTGGGTCAACCAGGGCGAATCCGATGATATATACGGAATATATAGAGATGGAGGAGGAAGAGGCCGCGGAGATATTTACGAGGCAATATATTAGCCACCACTTAGCCGGCTATTAATTTCGTCGCCGAGGAAGGATGGTATCAAAGGGTCTCGGGTCAACGTCGTTGTCGTATCTGTACATGAGCGAGCTAGGAGAGACAAATAGGGTACAGCTATGATACAGTTTGGCCGACTGATGACTATAAATATGTCCCTGTGTATTGTATCTATACGTACGAAAGTAAAAGAGAGACAGAGAGAGAGAGAGCGGGGGAGCGTGTCGGCGTCGTCGCTCATCCTGTCAGAATCAGCGCCTACGTTGTTTTGACACGCGATCGTCACGCGCGTTATGGTGTATGTATAGAACGGGAAACGTACCTAATGGACGATGTACATTACTTCTTTCCTGCCCAGCTCGGACCCGATGTACTTACACACCACACGCGTACGGACGAATATGTCCTTTTGTCTCCTGACGCGTGTCCCAGGCCACGGTACCACTGTAAAGTAATTGGCTCCCTTTTTCCCATATACACCCACTTTTATCAACGAGCCAATGATGCATCATGATGTATCTGCAGTTTAATGAACTTTGCGCCCCCCGATCCCTAACGAGCTTTCCAGAAAGCTCCGTATCATGTATTATAGACCCTTCGAAATGAAAAGAGCGAAAGCTCAGAGGCATAACGATCGCGAATTTTCTTTCGACCTCCATTATAATACACTTGCCAACGCAAATCCAGACAACAGTGTACCATAGCACGCACACAAGCGTACACGCCCAGATCATTTATATATTGTACCAGCACTTTGGCGGGCTATCGTATAGCCAATTGCAGGCTCTACCTACGCCATATACGTACGCAGAAACGACGGCTAGAGCGAGTTCAATATTTTCCCTCCCTGTGTGCACTCCACAGTACTCACTGTACACAGGGAGGAAGAAGAGAGCAGGGGATGAAATCGATTCGCGGCCCTCGATTCTTTTATTTTTCTTTCGTTGATTACTCACCAACCTATAGTCTCTTATATACCACGCGAGCGCAGTGTATCCTAGTGAACGCGTTTTCGCCATTGTTTTTATACATGCTCCGGCCAAAGTGGAAAATTTTCCCGCTACATGTATTAGATTGATTAAAATCAAATGTAAGAGCGGGACAATAAAGAAACCGGTGGGGGCCTACAAGCATAAGAGGTATATATATACAAGTGTGGACAAGAGGACAGAGCGGAATGGTCGAAATGTGGGTGTCTATGGGACGGGCGGAAAGGAGAGTAATGGGGTATCCCGTCGTCGCGTATAGTAACCGTGGGCGCGGTGCCGGCCGGTATGTGACACACGAGAACTCGCGAGGTATGGCTGGCAATATAGTCTTCTCTCACTCGCCGACTTGTATGCCGGAGGGGGGGGGGGGAGATTATCGCGGCTATATGGTCATCGATATCTCATATCGCCGTTGGACGCGCACTCGTACACGCGCGAGCGGTGTGTACATGTGACACATCGAAATGCGACGAATGCCGATATCATAACGCTCCTCGGACGTTATATTGCCAGCTTCGCTTATTTTCCACCCACCCACCACCATCACTATGTGCGGTTTGCGTCCTGCTCTCGGGGAGATATTGGAGGCGAAAAACGCGCCGAATCCCAAAAATTAGCCGAGCTGCGGTTCTCCCACCCACCCGGTGCGAAATGAAATATCGCGTGCGGTTCTGGTGTACTTTTCAATACGTGTACTTTTTCTCTGGTATATATTTGACGCTTCAGAAAATCTTTGTCGTATCCGTACAAATGTATACAAACTTTTTGTGTATTGGTATGTTCCTTGTTGCTCGTACGTTGGCATGAAACAATGGAAAATGATAAAACGATCGAGCGATCATATGCGACTTTGGACACTAAAGCTGCTCGCACGGCCCATTATGATGCTTGTACGAGTATCTGGGCGACACACGCGCCAATCTAGCTTACGCAGACGCGTGTCGGTACAATTATTCTCGATTACAATCGCACGCAGTCGTATAGTCGTGGAGTCGTGCGAGAATCGTTCCGCCGGTGGTGATAAAACACAGTGTCCCCGTGAATAATCATATACAAACACGAGCGCGCTCGGTTGCTCTTGTCACCGGCTGTAAATCGCACAAAGACAGAGGGAATATTGCGCTCTCGAGCGCCACCCACCCACGCGCACCTCCCACCCCCTCCGCTACACTTCTGTATGGCCTTTGTCTTTTCATGTGTTCTCGACTGATTATTCTCTCGTATATATACCCTACACATATACATACTTATACACGTGTATTGGATTTCTCTCTTAATACCACGTTAGCTTTGTCTCTTTTCCTTTTCAAACTGCAGAATCATTATTTTCACGAGTACCTACGCGCTTTTTGTGTATGACTCAAACAACATTTCTTTACTCGATTAACGTGCTGTCGCCTGAAATTGCGTATTCCACACGGCATAGTTACCGTAGTAGACACAAGCTCACGCGCTAACTTATGTGACACGTGTGTGATTACCACGTTACGACCACTCGGCACATGCTCAGTTTTTACACGAAATACAAGAGAGTACAATTCGTTTGATTTTGTGAGCCCCGTATGCAGCAAAGTTTACAAAATTAGAATTGTCACATATACCTTCACATGTATGCATGTGTTAGATTAGATTAGATTAATTCTTTATTCAAACCTTGTGGTATAACCACGTATGGTTCTCAAATAATTTACAGTTAATTAATAGAGTAATAAGATACATAACAATTTATCAACATAATTAATAACAATGGAATAAGAATACAGTGAAGATGACAAAAGTAATAGTTCGCAGAATACATATAATTAGAATTGACAAAATAATTAATAAAATCGTATAATTTGGCAATAAATAAATTTAACGTTATTGATTAGACTTATTTTAACACTATTGTAGCTATTGTAAGATTGTATAAGTTTGTTTTTGTTAAAAAGTTGGGGATAGGAATTTGAGTACTATTATTTAAGTGGCGTCAATTTTGAGAATTATTCATGCCATTCACGAGGGCCTTCAATTCATTATCAGATCGAATTGGGATCAATGCTGAATCTTTTGTTTTACGCATACAAACCGTTAAATTTTTCATTACAGGAAAATAGTAATCAATAGATTTGTGAACCTTAATAGCGTTACGCCATAGATTATAAACAGACTGAGGGAGTAATGGTCGTAGATATATCGCTGTATCACCTCCATTGCCGAAGAGAGTAGAAGATTTAGATTTTCAAAGTTTATTAGAATTTTCTAATATTTGATCTCGAATGTCCAGTGAGTTCATGCGAACGTAAACGGCGCGAGATAATGGTCTTTGATTGCTCTGATTAGATTGTACTTTCGGTGCCCAATCGCGTGTACGTGTAACATAACTAATAAATTCTTGACAGCCTATTGCTTGAAAAACGCTTTTGATGATATCTTGATTACTAAGGTTGATTGATGAAGATGTTAGTGATAATTAATTCGGCAGTTTCCTTGTATAAAGAGGCATCAGAGATCGCATTATATTTTGCATTGGCAGAAATTAATTCGTCATTAATCTTGGCTACTTGTGAGTTTAAGGTAGTTTCATTATTATCGATACGTGTATTGACTAACAACAATGACTGACGGAATTCTGTCATATTATCACGAAACTCCCTCATATCATTATGAAATTGTTTCATGTCATCTCGAAGTTTTATCATATCGTCATGATTTTCTTTCCGGAAATCCTCGAAATTTTCGACAAGACTTTGAAGAAGCATCATGCCCGAATTATTTTCTTGATCACCGTTATCGCTCATACTGCTCAATAAATACACGAAATGCGGACGAGAGAGAAAAAGTCTAGGGGCCTTAGCTGCTGAGGGAAAGGAATAACTATTGTCAAGTATGTCGATTGGGATTGAACGCTTCAAGCTTTTCTTGTGAGGAAGATTTGTGTGGTGGTTTGTTAGATTACAATTTTGTGAATGTTGCTGTGAGATAAAATTGGGGGGACTGGGACGTAGGGGTATTAAAGAGCAGCAGTGAAAGACATTAGATGCAGAATTTGAAAACCAGCTGGGGTCAATACACCTTCTATGATAAGGCTTACAGCAAATAGAACAAGTAAGGCGTTCGTTTTGCCCAATTGTAAAAGTAGCGCGACGACAGACTAGACAATATTTGCGCGGATATTTACGCATAATATTACACAACGCTTAAAATTGGACATTAGGAAAAGTTTGTAGTAGTACATGAAAGTTATAAACACTTATTAATATCTTAAAATATAACGGTCAAGACGTATGTAAAAGTAGACAACATATAGTAAGCTATAAAAGAGTGTGTATACAAATTAAATGGTAGGGACAAAACATAATATGAAACGTTGGCCTTGAGCCAAGCGAAAATGAACAGAGACAGGTGATAATCAGTATATCAAGAATTAAGAAAGAATACTAAGAAAAATGCTGATAAGGTAGTGAAAAATGGAGGATATGTTGATAAAATGAGAATAAATATAGAGAAATGGATACAGTGAAGTGATTTAAAACAATGAGTAAATGA
The DNA here is from genome assembly GCF_000648655.2 of Copidosoma floridanum. The sequence continues at coordinate 772,991 of NW_019382712.1, forward strand.
AACGCTTAAATAATATTACACTAAAATATGAACTAAGGCTAAGGTTATTATTATAGTTAAGTTTGTGCACAGTCACTGGTTTTCACTCAGAGAAACACTCACTAATTTTGGTATGAGACGCAGGCGAATAGTAGTGGTCCAGCAAAGTGGTGCAGATCAAATAATTCCAGCGCTGCCAGAATTATAACATGAAAGTTTGCAGCCTGAAGTAGTGCAGCAATCCGAAGTTTGAAAAGCCAACGTGGATGAATTGCAATGATTTAAATAACAGGCATCCACAGACTCCCTAGCTCAAAAGGAGAGCGCCCGTGTTTTATGCTCTCAGAAGCTAGAGCCAACAGGAGTCCGAATGCGAGCAAAAATTGAGAAAACCTCATAGAGGTTTGACGAAGAAATTAGCAAAGTCGGTATAGCGAAGAGTTGAGTATTAGCAATTAATAAACACGTCTACTCTGGCTCACCTTACCATAGCTACTGTATGTATAGTGATGAAGAGCGCGCGGTGGCTCAGTCAGCTAGGTCGTGGATTGGCACGCGGGAGACCGTGGTTCGATTCCCGGCCATAGTGCGACTTTTTCGGGCAAGTACCTCTGTGATTTTTCACATGTGCTTTTTCACCACGCAATGCTCCTCGAGGAGGGTTTAGGCGGCGACCTCCTCGCATCAAAATTGCCTAATTTCCCCCTACCCCCCCTCCTAGTAATGGGGAGGCCTCCCATCCCTCATCCCTTCCTTCTTCCAAGTGCTAAGTGCCCATAGTAGTGCCCTTATTAAAGGAGCCGGACGTAGAGCACTATAATATAAAAAAAAAAAAAAAAAAATGTATAGTGATGGGGTGGTAATTTTTGCGATGGCGTAAAATTTTTGACGTGAAACGAGGAGAGAACCATAATTTTCCCAAGAAAACAATGCACGTGTTTGCAGAAACGTAACGCTTTCTGCGAAAATCGAAGAGCGACACTGGGCAAGTATATAAACGAAATACAATATCTATACCAGTGTTTTCGCACCATCGTCGTATTACGTGAAAGTTCATTCATAATTTTTATTATTTTTTTTTTCTTGTTCTCGGTGCAGTGCCACTTGACGACGACGACAACGATTTTGCCGTCACAGCAAAACTTCCCGTAAATTTGATAGTTGTCAGGCTGCCTTGCGACTGTGAGAAATATTTGCACTGCACATCCTGTTGTCGACTCAACGATGTTGATTTTTCTTTTTTTTTTTTATGGCGTCAATGAAAAAAAACGGGATACCTATGTCGTACTGTGGTTATGCTTGTTTAATTCAAGCTGCACTTGTACACAACTCGTCAGCACACTTCGCGGAAGTATACGTACAGCCATTCTTTTACATTGAAACCTCAGCTTTTCTTTCCTCCACATGAGATTAATTATTAATCAAATCTATTTATACACAATAGTCGTGCACGTGCGTATGAGAAGGAAAAAAATGTAATTGCTTTTTTTTTATTAACTAAGAAATCTTATTACATTCAGTAGCAAAAGCATTTCTGTTCATATACATCCAAATTTTATCGCTCGATACTTTAGGGGGGGAAAAAGTTAAGAAAAAAAAAAAAAAAAAAAAACTTTCATTGTAATTTCAATTTTAAAGTCAGTATGAAAAACGATAAAACACAGACAACATGCAAAGCGCGTCCAACGCACTCGCGATTCGCATCAAAGCGCCCAACGCTGAGAACGAATCAAAAAGAGTTTCGACGATTTGACACGCACGTGGACGCCTAAGGACAGCAAAAACTCTTGGTCTGGTTACATCTGGAGATATGCTGCGCCAGACACATCCCAAGTACCCTGATTTATCGTCCCGTTGACACCTCCTACCACTCGACACCCTTCCACGCTCGACTGCGCCCTTTTCTGATGACACCCGCCCACCCCCTTTGCAACACGTCTTGTCCTGCAGTATAATATATCCACTGCAAGCTGCATGTGAGACAAACTATTGTTTTCTATTGTTTAGCTTAAATAGGAGGATATCTTGTTTCACGGAGATACTTTTATAAATCAAGTTTCCCTTGACCACGGGTTAGCAACCACCAGCACAGCGGTCAGATCAAACAAATACAGCCTTCCTTAATCATCCTCTACCTATGTACCGAAGAGCAAAAGAGAGGGGCAACATCAGCAGTACCTGCTGACCCGCGGACCGCCAGGGTTACGTTCTTACACGAGCAAGCGAGTACAAGCATATATATACATATATAAAAGAAGGACGAACCGCTTGTGCATGGACAATGCGAGTTACCGCTCGCTGATGGCGCGAGGAGGGAGGAGCGGATCGACGGCGCCGACAGCGCTTGGGGCGCATAAATCGAGGCCGACTCGGAAAAACCCTCGAGACTCGCGGAAGTCCTCCTTTTCTTCCGAGACACGCTTGACGATTGGAAAGCCTGACTCGATGTACCGGGCATACGTATATATAATCGTACGTATGGAATCTGCCCAGCTGGACTGGTAACCCTATCAAAACATCCAAACAGTCCCCAACCTTGTGAAAAAAAAAAAAAAAAAAAAAAAAAAAAAAAAAAAAAAAAAAAGATAGTCTTTCGTCAGCGGGACAAAGTGAAAGCGCTGTACGTACACAAGACTCGCACAATATTATAATCACCCGTGTAAAAATATACACGCGAGCAAAGGGCCTCGAGAGCCGCTTAATAAGACGTACCAGTGGACTGTAAATCCTCGGGCTTGTTTTAAAAAGTATAGGTGTGTGCGCAGCAGAGGGAACGAACGAGACTGCTGATTTTATCCTCGGCTGACAAACACCAAACTCGCATTAACAACCCCCCCGCCCCCTTGGAGGTATTATACATTATAGTCGGCGGAAAAACCGGACGTCTCGACGACGTAGGAAACTACAACGCGTGCGCCTGGCGCCTATCGCTTATCGGGCCCCTCTTAGCTCGTAATATGTATACAATACCTATTGCACCGCGCGCGAAGCTATACACACGGAACAACTGCTTAGCTGGTTGGTGGGGCGGAAAGAAAAAAAATGTCGGTCAGTTTTGAGGGCACACGCCGGTTTGGGGATTCCAGGGGTGGCGCCCTGATGGACCGCACCGATAACCATACCTGGCCCCGTGTTTTGTCGTCCATGATCCTTGAGATACACCGGCCACTTGGGTCGTATACACGAGTGTCGCCGTCGACTCGGCGTTTTGACTTTTCACGAGATCTCGGGGCTGCCGGTAATCAAACGGGGGGACCTGTACCCTGTTTTTACCTGTACGTTAGTTGACGCAGCGAACTCTACCCTTTTGTGACTCAGTATACTTGTACACTCGCACAATCGAATGTTTTTTTTTTTTTTTTTTTTTTTTCATTCACATAACATACAAGTAGTAACTTTAAATAGGAAATAAAAAAAAAGAAGATTTTTACACTTTTAGCGACACGAAAAGCCCGAAACGATCACGCCATTGGTATCCGCAATTCCTGTCTTTGATTTTTTCAGGTGAAGATTCATCTCGCGTGTAAACCCCCCTTGCTGTACATGAATATTCCGAGCCAACATCAGCTAATGAAAAGTACGTGTCCGCATGGGGTGTCCGTCCCCGAATGCCTCCTCGTCGCGGAACGAGAGGTAAATTATTGTTAGCGCGGTCGTGCACGCGTGTCCTCCTGAGCACCACCGGCGCCCCGATGGACTGGCCCAGATAAGCCGTTCGGCAAAAGCGACCGACCAGTGCTGCGTATCGGAAAATCTGGCGACGACTGTATATACATATGCTTTTCTCTCCCCTCCCTTTTACTCCGGGGAAAAAAGGTCCCAAGGGACCGCCGTTTTCTTCGGCTCGTGTGCGTCTCTCGAGTTACGACCGGAAGTATTATCTGGGCTCGTGCCTACATGCAGGCGCAGCTCGACAGCGGCAGCTGGTCTTTTATCGCGTGTTATACGGCCAAGGGAACGGGGACTCTGATAAAATGGGAGGGGTTGTACCTGTTTAGTTTTATGGGTGCGAGGCGCGAGGCTTGTGAGATGTATTTTTTTTTTTTTTCTTCTTCATTTCCAGCTTGGCCAAGAATAGCTTTCGGGGGAAAAACGTCAAATTTGACCCGATCAAATGGAACGGGGCCGAAAAATGTCTATTAGCGAGACATCACTCGGCTCCCTCATTTACAGGGTTAAAAATACAATGATTTTCAGATTATTGCGACATACGACTCGTACAGGACGAGCTCGTCAATTTTTCCGCTCCACTTCCTGTTGCCCCATAAATAACATCAACGAAAATACAAATGCATCGGAGTTAAATTGATTTTTAAAAATCCCCCGACAGAATGAAATTCATCCTCAATCAAGTTTGCCATCAAAATGTCCCTTCGTTCGCCATCGCTCGTCCGAGAGACCGGTCATATTCACAAAACCCGTCATTATATTCATTGGGGGAAAAAAAGCCAATCGCAGTCATGCAGCGATAACGAAGAGCCAAAGGGTGTATATCTAAACTACCCGGTCGGTCGTTCCCGGCCGATAAACGGATAATCAAGGCCGCGTCTAATTAAGACGCGAACGCACGATTAGCCCCCGTACCGTAGCCGCTCGGATCATTAACCGGACTGTTGGTGCACTGGAAAAAGACGACCAAACTGGTAAAAAAAGTGAAGAACTCGCTCTCTCTCTCTATCGGTCCGCGTTTGCGGAGAGCATATAGAGAGGGGAATGGGGGGTTGGAAGGAAAGGGAGGAGGTATCGTTAGCGCGGGATGAAAAAGCCGAGAAAAATAGAAGGGGTTGGGGGGTACGAGGAATATCTCCCCGTCGGTGAACGTACGACTCGGATCCGCGGGGACGATCCATTTGGCCGAACCGAGCGCGCCTCTCCTAATTAGGGCTATTTATCGGTGGGGGGGAGAAACGAACGCGCAGCCGAAAAGTCGATCGCGCGATTTTCCCGTGCGTCAAGTTGGCTGGATTAGAACGAAAAAAAAAAAAAAAAAAAAAAAAAAAAAAAACAAAAAAAAAAAAAAAAANAAAAAAAAAAAAAAAAAAAAAAAAAAAAAAAAAAAAAAAAAAAAAAACAAGCTCGAGTTAATTCCTCGTGACGGAGGATCGGCGCTCTCTGCGCAGAGAGAAGGGACCAAGTTGAAATATTTATCGAGACGAGCTGTGTCCTCTCTCTCTCTCGTGTAACAATCCACGGCTGTAAAAAAAAGTACAAGGCGTTTTTGCCTCGATGATTGATTCGATTCGCGATCCCAGTTGTGCGGAGTCGAGGAGCGTATATATCGGTATATATAGTATTAGCAAAAGAGCGCAGAGAAGGGCGAAATGAAAGGAGCCTTTGCTTCAATATCGGTGATTGCCGCGTCGCGAGGAGCTGTTGACTCTCGCCCTCCTCGAGAGACTCTCTGTTGGAGCGAATTTTTGCCCACGCCCTCCTCGTCACCGCTTCGGTATAGCACGTATATACCACGCGAGAGTTTAATTCTTCAGTTCAAAGCGGGGCGCGCTCCCTACTCTCTATTAGCCGACTTGGCAACTTTTATGGAAATGCATTCCCAATATATCCGCTCGCTCGCGCCTGTGTTTGACGAGCGTACACCTCCGCGAAGTATATTATCTTCCGCTCGTTCCCTAAACTGCTATCTAGTCCTCTTTCCCCCCTCCCCTCGTTCGACTTTCTTTCTTTCTCCCTTTCTCTCTGCCTCGGTAGCATCACCGGGACGTGGAAGTAGCGCTTCAAAGTGAATTGCGGCCTCTCCCCGAGACGCTGTGGAAGGGAAAAAAACGTGCGAGTCGGGTGATGCAAGCAATAATGATAAGCTTAAAAAAAAACGCTTGTAAGAAAGAAAGGGATTAGTGTCGTGTGCCCAGAAGGGGACAATTTGACATTTGTCCGGGTTCACGCCCTCTCGACGAGGCTCGAGTCCATTGTGTAGTCGAAAAAATGCGAAAAATCACAGGTAAACGTATATATACACAAAGGTGACTCGCGAAAAGTTTCAGAAATAAGGGGTACATTGTCGCGTGTAGGCGGAGCTCTTTAGCTGCTACGCCCTTTGGGCGCATTACCGCCGGGGATTACCGGCTGTGCCTTCCAGGAACGCCGACAAGCCACGGCTGCAGGATTAAGTGCCAAGGCTCGTGCGTCGCGTGCCACCGCGCTACGTGCCTTTTCCGGATTTTTTTTTTTTTTTTCCTCCTCCTCCTCCTCATACTCTCCCCCACGTGTCACTGGAAAAGTCTTTCGTGCAGGTTCTCGGGTTTGATGATTAAACAAAAGAAAAAAATTTGCATATAAATTAAAGCTGCCGGGACGAGCCAAATAAACCACAAGGTGCAGGGGCTAATATATATATATATGTACTCTCGAGAGCAGCAAAGTGATCCCGGCAAAGTTTTCTCGTTCCAGCGACGAGTGTGGAAGGAGCAGCGAAGAACGAGTCCAAAGTTCCTCTATATACTGCTTGGCCTGTCGAACCACCCCGGAACCTTCCTCGGGCCCTGGTAAACAAGAGGGCGGGCCGAAGACCACAGCGGCGTGTCCCTTCAACCTACTTTGGCCGCGAGACGCTAATTTACGCGAGTCTCTCTCCGACGGAACACTTTGTTTTTTTTTTTTTTTCGAGACGGGGTGGACCGATTGCCGAGAACTACTCGGTTGTTTGTGTACCCGGAAGTGAGATTAACTTGTGACTCGTAAGAGGCTTACGGGAGGGGCTGGAAAGAATTTGCGGTCGCGCTCCTTCGAACAACCTGTAATCAAAGTATCGACCGACACGGGGATGTTACGCGCTTTTGTCTCATAGTAAGTATAGGTGTATGATCGGAGAAACGACCCTTCGATACCGTCATCGCGAGAGTCCTCGGTTTGATTTTCCAAAAAGGCCACCACGTGCGTATTTGCGCCGATAAGCCATCTCTGTATATAATATGGGGTGGGTGTAGTTCTGCGGTGGAAAAAAAGAAAGGGAGGCACGCGTTAATCGAGTAGAGTAGCGGGTCGACGATCAACTTTAATCTCGAATATCCCAGAAACAGGAAGCCACCCTCATATATATATATACGTACATATACATTGTCAGGATGGTATAATATATACTATACAAAGGAAGGGAGTAAGAGGGGGGAGGCTCGAGACACGAATTATCGTAAAAGTGAATTAAATTGGCCCGGCAAGCCATTCTCTCGTAATATAGGCGAGTGTTTGAGCCACTCACTTTCTTCTCTCTTTTCCCGAGCGGGAAAAACATTTCTGTTTCTCGAGTACCTATACCATCACCCCATTAATGTAATGCACGTTCTGTTGACGTGCACCGAAACTTGGGCTTCAGAGGAACTTTTTCACATCATCTTCGCATTTTTTAAATCAAGAGCACACGTGTTGATTGATATAGTATAATGATTGTCTATGTATAAGGAAATCAAGAAGGTGCATACGAAATCACTGTCCCGTCGATTACATACCCCGAGCCGTCCGCTCATTACCCGTAATAAATTATTCATCGTCCTACCGTCAATGGCCATCAGTATCGATCCGTAATTCCCACGGCTCGCATCAATCACGGCCGCAAAATACCGAAAATCAAACAAAGAGACCTCCTCTTGCCGCAGACAAATTGACCAAGCCGTCCCGAGCAAAGGGAAAAGAAAAAAAAAGACGGAGTCACACGCGCGGCCGTACAAATAAGAAGGAGGGCCCACATCACGGCGGATCTAATCGCTTTTCCATTAAACCGAAAGAATGGCACCTAATCCGCGGGATCGATCGTAACTCGATGCCCATTTGCATCCCATCCCCGATATATATACTTTACCCCGGCAATCCCGTCATAAATCTCAGACACACACACACACACGCACTCCTCATTTACCCGTACGAAACTCGCTGGGCTTATTATCAGCGCGAAATGGTCTCTTATCGGAGGGTGTATGTGTACTGGTGGTGTGCGTGCGAAGAGAACGAAAGGGAGAAATAGTAAAAAAAAAGAAAAAAAAAAAAAAAGAGCTTTGCAATCTGCACGCAGACGCGCGCGAGGAGAATTAATGCACACCGCGCGAGTGAAAGGGGGAAGATGAGAGCGAGGGATAAGGGCGTCCTTAAGGGCAAGCTTAGCTTCGCGCCGGCTACTGTGCTGCGCACCGGGGCATCTTTTTATCCACTTGTGCTCTTTCGCTCCTTGCTGCTGGACCACCCCCGATGTATATGCTTGTCATCCACACACACACACACACGGTCATACGAGTATACCGGCTACAGTGTATAGCTGTTGCGCGGTGCGAGGTAGCCGGTTCCTGGTGGATGATGAACACTCGGGGCTGGATTTACACCAGGGGGATCCGAGTTTTCGGGAGCGCGAGGTATCGTGTTCGCTCGCGGCTGCATCGGGATAAAGGAAGGAATAATCTTCGTGCTTGCATACCCAACTAAAACAAAAAATTTACTCCTATACCACAACCCGAGCGTTAGCCGTACACTTTTTAACGTCCATTTCGAGGACAGGGATCACTTTCCCTTTTGTGCAGGCTAAAGTGGTGTACACCTACAAATGGCATTGTAAAAATCTTCAAAGGTTAAAAATAACGCGTTCGAAGGGTGGGGTTGAAATTGTTGAAGATGCACAAAGGCTGATTCATCAACTATATTTCCCCCGCTCTGCCGAAACGAGTGGATGGATTTTTTTTCAACAATGGACTTTCTGCCGCGTGTTTAACCCGAACACTGTGGATATGCAATTAGTGACCGGGTGTTTTATTTCGTGCATTGATTTATTTTACAGTTGAGAACTGGGTATCAAGTACACTTGTATTAACAACGATGTACGTGTAAATTCAGCAACTTGTTGCAACAAAGTAAGAACAACCGCACATAGTATACGGTATAGGTATTACCCGTGAAAAAAAACAAAAAAAAAAAAAAAAAAAAAAACAAAGCGATGTCGATCGGCTTAAACATTACAAGGCGAAAATAAAAAGTCGGGCGGCTTACACGGCCCGAGGATGAGGCCCAGGAGGGGCTTAGCGCGAAAAAACCAGGAGCCGAAAAAGCTCGACAGCAGCCACGAGATATATATCTCGGACGCCACTACGCGCCGTTGTATTCCCTTCTAGAATTTCACGTCTTTCTCTCCCTATCTCGGGCGGAATTATCGAGGAACACACAATGCGACCGAAGAAGACTGTTGCCACTGCAGTACGGGGATGCAGCGCACACACACAGACACAAAAATCTTGGAGCCATTGTCGAATATAAAAGGGGGAGAATAAAGCGGAACCCAGCGGTGGTAACAATGCGCGTATCGCGGATAGATCGGGAGCATAAGTCAAGCGGGCGCACGGCCGGCTGGACTTGACTTCTAAATCATCGGGCGATCGAGTGACGCTTCGTTGTTACCGTGGCCCGTGCATCGCGCTTCTTTTTCACGCGGACACGTGAATCCACGGCGATTATGGGGGTTGGAATCTTATTCTCCCCTCCCTCGAGGGATCACGCTCGATGAGGGAGTTTATTTTTTATTTATCATCGGAGAGTTAGGATATGACTCCATTGTTTGAGCTCTGACGTCTTGAGCTTCTCCGAACACAAGTGCTCGGGTTTTTTTCTTCATCAAGATTATTGTTGACTGTACAAAATTTGTTCAACAACGCGGTACAAGTGTTCTCAATTGCGCATCTCGATAAAAATGTCTCTTGGTTGCTATCTCACCTTTTGGTCACCGATTGAAATAAAAAAAAAAAAAAAAAAAGGCACACACATACGCGACGCGCCACGCAAACCGTTTAATCGCATTAGCGTCAGACGCACTCAATGCGCGAAAATACACTCGGGCCGCGTAAATAACGAGCTCTCTCGGGCGCACACACATAAATCCCCGGCTCGGTCGTTCCCTCGTTTTTCAAAGCATAACGCGCGCACCTACTTAAAGAAGGAATTATATAGGGAATTAGTCGAGGGCGGGGAAGGTAGGAGGTATAAGGTACCTGATTAACGTTTCAATTGCTGGCTCGTAAATAGTCGAAATTCGCCACTTCCTGCTCGAACATCATATAGCAGTATTGCAGTCGAGGGCGGCAGATTCCTCGGTATACCCGTGAATCATGTGGGCGGACACACGCTCGGTCTGTATACCTTATACCATACATATATGTATACGCAATATTATGCACGTGGCGTGGCAAACGCGCCCGTGTGTGTGTATACACGTATAATATGCGGGCTCTATACCGGGGACTCGCTTTTTCCTCATCTCTCGGCCTTTTCTTTCTTTGCTCATATATGAGCTGGCTTACTGCTGCTTATGCTTATTTTATTTTATTTTTTTTTTTTTTTCTTTTCAAGAGTCCGAGGATAATATGTTATACGACCGCGTGTCTTGATTTACATTCGGTGTTGGTATAATATTATGTGCGCGACGTAACACCAGTAGCTCCTTGCAGGTGTGCTGGTACACTGAGATGTTTTTCTTTTTTTTCTTTTTCCACTGTTTGAGATGTACTTGGATATTCAAATGAAATACTTGTATACTTATATGTTCAGTGAGTAGTGGTATCACAAAGTATACTTAATTTTATCGAATGGCATTGTTTCCATGATAGACGTGACGATTTAATGAAAAGTACAAGCGAAGCGAATTAAACAGGGTAATAGTATAATTAATTTTGGTGCTGCTGGAAACGTATGATGGTTACGTCAGTAAAGATGCACAGCGAGACTGCTACCATTTTTTCTTGGGACGTTCGTATCCGAGTCTACATCAAAACTTGTGTGCCATCAACAAAGGACAGCAAATCCATGAAGTAATGGCAAAAATAGTAATTGGCAAAAAGATTGATAGTTTTCACATCATTAAAAATGAATACTACCACTATTTTTTTTCTCACAGCAATAAGCAACCGAGTACACGTTGATAAAGCAGTGTACAAAAGGCACGGGACCCACACGCGCGCTACTTCGTTCCCGAGGCGCGATGGACCCCCCGGCTGCTCCTTACTCCTCTATATCTCGTTCTGTTCCTCCGATGCTCCTTTTGCTTCTCGGTATCTTTTTTTTTTTTTATTTTTGCCTCCCCCCCTTCCTCTAGCGTACGATTCCTCGTAATACGCGCTCATATTTCAAGATTAAGGGGGAAGGCGGGAAAGAGATGCAGTGGAAGAAAAAAAAAAAAAAAAATCGGGAAAAAAGAGGTACTCCTGGGAGCTACAACAAAGCGTCATGGTTTATTTCGTCGTTGTTGCTACACGCATCCCACTTTTGTCGTGTATACCATATATACATGATTATTTTAAACTTTTTCGTGCTCTTCCAGCGCCATTAATCACCGTCAAGGCGCGTCCTCGTGCAATTCGATCGCGAAACGCGTGCTCCTTGACAATTGGAGTCCGAGAATTCCTCGGGGATAATATGACGGGGGGGGGGGGGAGTAATCCGCAAACACACGCTCGAGCGGGGGCGTCCGAAATGCTATTATGCCGCGGCGAGAGCACGTGTACCGCACGAGAGAGCGAGGAATTCGCGCTTGGGAATGCGTGTCGCTCCCGCGCGCTTAACCCGCGATGGCTAAAATTAGCGCGATATTAAAATCTTAAGAGTGACGCCTTGCAAGGTGGTGGTAGTGGGTACAGATATACTCGTGGGTGTGTACATTATACAATGGTAGAATTTAATAATCGTCCACGCGACAGATATCTTTGGGATTATCATTAGTTTTTGAGAGTATTTAGACTCGCGAGAAAAAAGGATCACGTATATATAAATATGTATATATATCGTACAGATGGAAAAACAAGCGAGGAAGCATCGCGTGGAGGCACACATGGGATAATCCATACACGGAAATAAGTAAGAAGGAGTGGAGACGCGCAACAAAAGTGTACCGAATCAGCCCACACGTCCGACAGAGCGAACACCGGCTATGAGGACACATACATACATATATATTTATATGCTAGCGCGGGTTTAATTAACTCCGTCGGGCTTGCTTTGTGTCAATATTTTCTCACTCTGGCCCATCGGCGCGCGACCTCCTGTACAATCTTTCTGGTTAAAGCAACGTCCTTCTCTTTATCCCTGTGTGCACAGGAGGAGGTCTCTTTGCACACGAGACGATACGCACCGTTGCAAGGCCAAGAGAGTATATTATATACAGTGGGCACGGTAGGTACCCATGATGCGTGTGGATACGGTAGCGAGATGAGAGCTCCTTTTGTCTGTTGGGAATCTGTTGGGGGTTCGGGGGTGTACAACAGGGGTACATATATATATATATATATGGAACGGCTTCCACTGTTGTAGTACTAGATTGCGGCGTTAATATACTGCTGATGGCGAACGAGTGTTTTCTCTTATGTTTGAGTAACGACGACCAAGCTCGCCTATGAAGATATATGATTGAAAAACAGCAATTACGATGGCGGTTATTTTTCGATCGAGGCATGGAAACTTGGTCACAAGTCGCACAAGTAGAAAGAAGAAAAAGGGGATGAGCCCCTGATGCCGAATTTCTCGCGTATACGCGAATACGATGATGCACACGCAATAGCCGGCGGGCACGATTCGTAAAGCGCGACAAGAGCACGGGCCATCGCGTGTACCTACACCGAATATAATGTATACATGCACGTTGTATGTACGGCATCGGAGTCGAGATCGATGCCACGCCGTAGGAGGTCGCGACCTCGTCTCGGCTGCGCGGAGTCACGAGCGGACCCTGGTCACATGTGTATTTTATGTGTTGCGGTGCAACGGCAGCCTCAATGTGTATACTTGCAGTGTGCTCGTTATGTAGGTATACCCACTCGACTGTAGCTTTGAGACATTGCCAGATGAAAACGCGTACCTATTGTTTTGTTGGTTGGCTGGTTTTACGCAGATATGCGAAGTATAGCTCCGAACGTAAGGTTAAAAGAGTCTCGTGGGCATCTTGTTTGTAGGGTTTAACTGTGTTTCAATCAAAGTATCACTTGAACTATTTGTCGGATAAAAGAGTCTAGCAACGTGGACAAAAAAAAAGTACGGAAGATACGGAACGAAGAAATCGTGGTTGCACATGTGTGTAAAAGATAAGCAAGAGAGCAACAACTTCGTACATGAAGATGGTGAGTCGAATAATTTTACGTTATTTGCGTAGAAGCGATTATAAAATAATTGTTGAAGTTACACTGTACGTCGACAGAGACAGGAGGCGCTAGCGTGAGGCATTGGGTGTATATATATATATATATGGTGTTTGAATGGGTGTCCATTCAGCGTCCTTAAGCTGAATCCAATTGCGGGCTGTAATTTATCTTTCCCCGTTGAAAAAAAATTCCAAAACTGTCGTCGTTCCTTGTAACCCCCGGGCGAACAGAAGGAATCCAAAGAATCGCTCGGTGCACCCATCTGCCGGCTCCTAGGCGACGAGCGTTCTCGCACCTTGAAAGGCCATCTCTCTCTCCTCCATCCTTACACCGAGACAAAAAAAAAAAAAAAAAACTTTACATTTTTTACCTTAGAACGGGGAAAAAGGAAGAAAGCCCCGGAGGGGCCAAATGAGCGGGAAATAACGTTTCTTGTGCTGCGTCCACGGGGGGGAGCAACGATTATATACGAAAACCATTATACCCACCGCACACAATACGCTGCGATGACAATAAAGTATAAGATTCTCGTGGATCCGTAATAAATTATCCTTCGCGTCCGACTGATCGTTATTTCACGTTATAATCGAACAACAGTCGTACCAACCAAGGACATGATAATATGGGCACACCGCTATCGCGTGAAAATTACGTAGCTTTTCTTTATCGATCTCTTTGGTCGGCGATTCGTTTTGGCTTTGCATCTTATCACCCGCGTAGGTGTACTCTAGCTTGTCTCCCCGGAGTCACCGATGGTCCATATAGATGAGTTTTCGCGGATGGAAGGAGTCTGATGTGTTTGCAAATACACATTGTAAAACGAGCGTCGCTTTGAATAATAAATCAATTTTGTAGCTCCAAACATGGAGTCTATATATACGTATACGTGTACATACATGGCTGTGGGGTGGCAAGACTGGCATGATTATGTATGGGGATCAGCGAATATATTTACCATCGCCTCGTTCTCCTGTACATCGCTTGTGGTGCACCTTAGGGAGCACTTGCCGATTCGTGTATATGTGTGCACAGGACCTACACATATACGACACCTACAGTACATCAGAGGAGGAGGTGATGGTTTATACCACGTCGTCGCTTGGCCTCCAGTCGAATATATAATATACACGAGGTCTTTGATGTACCGAGTTAGCCATACCCCCCCGACCTCCTTCGCCTCCACGTCGCCGTCCGTCCCTCGTGTCGGTTTGCTGCCCGACAGAGCCACTCCCACTCGACGTTGGCTAATAATTTTCGGCTGATGCCCGCTGTTACCCCTTGCACGATGGCCAAGGGATTATTGATTGCACTGGTCCACCTATTACCGTGTACGTATCAACTTTGGGCAGCGAACCATAACTTTGTTGGTTTGATTAAGAAAACAATTTTTTTATTCTTTTTTATTTTTTTTTTTATCATGAATAAATATCAAAGGTGATAGTGTGGCCACCGCATGGAATCGAATACAAGAGTGAACAGGTGGTCGTAAAATGTGGAACTGACCATCAAACGTCGGCTACAATAGGGAGAGCAAATGTGACCAAAGTTCGCTTGTTCTAATGCCCGCACTACGGTCAATCGAGGTATTATACTTTAGAGCACGGGGTCGGGGGAGAGGGAGGGAGGAGTGAACGACCCAACAACTCCTTCATAAGCGAACCTCCAAACATACCGAGATTCACTTTGGCCCTTTTCACATAATATTCACACGTTGTACCTCAACCGGGTGCGGGAGTGGAAGTAGGGGTTTCTCTAATGCGAACTAGTTTCGCGGGCTCGGACACTGGTTTCAGGACAAGCGCAATCCTCTCTCTCTCTCTCTCTCTTGCGCTCGGAATGGAAGTTCGAAGGTCGGCGGGACATGGCCGCAGACCGTCGTCCTTGCCGGCCTTTGCACAAAGAGAAAACGAAAGGGGGACGAGGGAAGTATGAGCCCGTGCGATGCATATCTACACACGCGTATACAAGTGTATGGAGAGGAGTTGGCTCGAGAAGGATATGCAGCCGAGCGCCGTCGCTTTGGGGATGTCGCCAAGCTTTCGAGGATCAGAGTTATTTAGACGTGTCGACGCCTCAGGGAATAAATTATTTATCTCTCAATAAATTGGTTTTTTAATCAACCTCACGGCGTCGACGCTGCTGTTGTGTTCAAGATACAAAACTGTACATCAGGGACGCAATAGTACAGAAAATAATGTGTAATCAACCATTCGGCACTTTCAATCGTTTCTGCCATCTATGGAGCACTTATTTGACGTCCACCAAGATCCGGCAGTTCGCTCTTACACATCAGCATTAAAAGTAAAAAGTCAAACGTACGCGGGCATCTTTTTAACTGCCCTTATTTCTTGTGCTAAAAATTTCTTCTCTGAATATTATATAACATTTTATTTAAAAAAAAAAAAAAGTCCATGTATATATACATTCGAATCATAAATAAAGGAGCAGCGAGCACGTAAAAATCGGCGAATCACTCGACGTGTGGGCAATTATCGTGACATTGCTATTCGACAGGGCCAAAAAAAAAAAGGTGGTGGAGGCGGAGGGAGTCGAGGGCTGATATCAGGCATCACCCAATCCCAGCTCAGACGAGCACGCGGATCTTTACACACGCGTATACATATCGGCCCACATATATATAGCTCGCAGCCGTTCCCTAACAATGCATTAACATGCATGAGCTCTGCGTGATTGTTTCGCCCCGAGCGGAGCTTCTTCCCCCCCCTTTTTCGGCACTCCGCCATCGAATCGATGCTGCCGAATCTGAGAGAGAAGCACAGGTAGGATACATCTCGGATGGATGTTTTATTCCGAAAAAAAATAGTGGCCTCAAACAGATGGAAGCAATTTGAAAAATCGAGCGGTGACATTACTGCTCCGTATATGCTCCGTACAACCCAAAGTGACTCGATGACCGACGGATGCACGATTTGATGACAAAAACCTTCTTCGGCGGTGATTTTCCATTAGCGTTACAGGCGTAATCGACGGGTGCAACTTTTGCGTCATCCCGATGATCCCCGCGTGCACTGGTAACCCTCGTGTCGCTAATGCGCGTTGTCGAAAATCACAAGCCGATGGAGCGCCCAAGTGTGTAGTATAGTATAACGTATGGGCCGACGTGTGTTTGCACGCGTCGCATTGGTAACCACAGACCGTACACCAAAATCGCTGTGTGGGTGGAAATACACGCGCAAAAAAAAGATAGCGGGGGAAAAGTGCGAACGCCGCGGGGGTTGAAAATTTAATGGCGATTATATCGATGGACGAGGCGCAGTGTGCCTTTTATTTCGCTCCTCGTGCCAGACCGGGAGTGGATTTTCTCGATCGCGAATGAAATTTTCAGGGGAAACAGCGTAGCCTCCACCGTGTTGGTGTGCATTGTACAAAAGCGCTTCGACAGCTGATATGCAGTCCATCCGTCTGTCGAGCCTTTTTTTTTTTCAACCAGAGCACGGATTGACGTGTTGCTAGAAACGCGTAAACGATTGCTCGTATTGACGTAAAGTGTCACTTTGATGTACTTAACTTTTGCTTTTTGTACATCCAAAGTACGCAATCAAATGCCACTCGAATAAAATATATATATATATAAATAAGCACTCGTTGTACGTAGTATGTATACGCTCGGTGCAGACACAACGCCGAGTTACTTACACGAGTGACGACCTCATTCAAGTCCAAAGCTAGTCGCGTCGGGGAGCTTACATCAACAGCACCTATGCCTACACGCGCAGTGTCTCTATATAAGGTAAGTACAGCAGCAGCTCGTTACACGCAAACTAAACAGCAGCTAAAATCATTGCGTGTATAACTGTATATACGGGTCTATTGTACGTATATAGGTACAGTCCCTCTCTTTCACCCCCCGGGGGATGTAGCGATGAAACCAGATAAGACGCCATGTTTGCAGCACTCCGGTGTCACTGCGGCCGCTGCCAGCCAATCGGAGCACTTTGCGAGCTATACGTGCACAACGAAAGCGCGTACCTATATGTAGAAGAATGTATACCTCAAGTGTATATATATATATATATATATATATATATATGTACTCGAGACGAGCGAAAGGAGGGTATAGAGGATGAGTTTTAAAACTCGAGCGCGCCGATCCGCTGTAATTAGCGTTGCCGATTCAACCGGGCGACATTCCCTGGACGTTTTTTTTTTGCGATCATAATGTATGAAAAAAAAAAAAAAAATTT
>NW_019382712.1:790854-861538 GCF_000648655.2 Copidosoma floridanum
TTTTATTTTTTTTTTTTTGTCGAACCACGTTTTTTTCGTGCTCTCATGGTTCGCTGTACCAAAAAAGGAAGAAAAAAAATCGGTAAATCGCTTTAGGTTTTACACGGGGGTTTCGCCTAACCGTCCCTACATACTGTCAAACATTTGCCTACAAATCATCATACAGTGCGGATATACTATAGACGGAGCTTTAATAGAACGTGCCGATGAAGAACAAAAAAAAAAATGTTTAAAGGCGCAATAGCTCCGCTAGATTAACACGTACGCGCGTTACCTTCGCAACAACAAACCTCGCGAGCTGCGTTTGTTGTCGATACACGGCCAATTAAACTTTGCAGCGCACGAGATTAGATTGCATATTATATCGCACAAATATGTCTGATACAACGTGAGAGTAAGTAGTGTACAAAATGTGGATTGGTGTCGCTGGATTTTCGCCTCTGTTATAAGCGATCGCTCGAGCGAGGCTAATTGATATATATATATATATATATATATATGTACGAAGCGACGGGTTAATCGGGAAAGCTCGTGGTGCGTGGCTTATCGCGGTGCTCGTGTCGGGGTGAATATATCGCTGTTTTTCGGGCCTACAACGCTCGCTCGAATTTTGTTTCCATTAATGTCGTATGTCCCTTATTTTGTACTTTTCCCAATAGCACAGCCTCGTCCTGCAAAACTGGCTAATAAACACAACGGAAAAAAGAAATGACCAGCTCGATCGTCCCTTCGTTTATAACATACCATGGCTTAATGTGCGTATAATCCCTCGTGCCATTGTCGCTTATTACGAAGGCTCCCGACCAATGGGAGGCTCCGGTAAAATTTCAATTCGTCCAAACGGCACACAATGTGTATACAGCCGAAAACTCCTCGACAATGGCTCGTCCATACATACATACGTACATCGATTTGCCGATTTGTCCCTACACGGCGCCATATGTACGTATGTACGTATGAAATCGGCAAAGGACACCCATCGCGGCATTGTCTGGGCACCAGTGTGTACGTTATATGTATGTATATATGTGTACCAGCAAAACTGAACAACAAAGGCCAGCCGAGCAGTTCTCGCGACGCTCATTCGTCGGGCCGCGTAAAACTCGGTACGCCGCATCGACGAATCACGTACACGGGACGTGTGTTTTGTTGTTCCGCTCTTCTGTATACGCTCGGGGAGGGGGTAGTAATGGGATCAGGGGTTTTATTTCGGAAGAGATGATGGGTGTACGGGTATACATACACGCGCACGGATGATAAAGGGGGAATGACTGGTGCTATCTGTATACATACGGAGCTCTCTCTGTTGCTGCAGTTGTTAAATCCATGCACACAGAGAAGAGGGGGGGGGGGAATATTCAATTAAGGGTGGGCTGCTGATTATTGACGTATACAATAACTCCTCACGGCTAACGCTGTATTGCTGGGATTAACTGCGGCGCGATCGGATATCGCAGTCGACGGTAATTTTCATGGCAATTCGTTTGATCGAATGGGCTTGTGGAAACTAGGGAGCGGTGTATGATACATTTTATGGAACATGTTTTTCTCCCTGCTGTTCATGTTGTTTGTTTGTCCATTTTGTCGAAAAAATCATTCCTTGGTAAAACATTTATCACACCCGTCTAACCGACATTTGATTTATTCATTTGAAAATGTTTGAATACCGATCAGATCCAAGTTAATATCGTAGCGTTGCTGGTTTCATGCATCGAAAAGTATTGAAATTGTTCATCTCTTGATTTTAAAATTACTTGTGACCATATACTTGATTTCCGCAACGCAATATCGTTAAAAAAGTAAAATATCGTTCGAATGGTCTCGGGAAAAAATACACGCCCAGAGCCACATTGGCTACGTACATCCCGATACCGATCTCCGACAATATTCACCCATGGACAAAACGCAGAGGCACACGCGCAGCAGCCCAACTTTTGGTGTTTCCCTTTTTTTCCTTCCCCGATTACTATCCTACGTACATATGGGTACAACGTACAGATGTCCTACAAAAGCACGTATACGAGGTCGCATTTAGCTTCCTCCTGGTCGTGTAGGGCCCCACCCTGTACACAATGGCCAACAACGACGGCGCGCGAGAGAAATCAGAGCAACACAGATATACGCCTCGCGAACGAGAGAGAGAGTGCTAAGTAGCGATCCCGCAGGACGCCGAGGACAATGAGGGGTGGGGGGGGGGGTCTGACCCCCCGAGCGCGCGTATTTTGACTTTTTGACAGATGGGCCAGGAGAGAGGCCCCCCGGCGCGGCTCCGACGCGGTGGCAATCTCAGGTAATCTCGTTGGCTGCGCGGGAAGAAAGAGACCTTCCCTCCACGATTCCTCTTGCCTCCATTATTCCCGGCGTTTTGACTCCTCGGCTCGGTGACAGCGAGAGATTCGATGATTTTTCGGAATCCCCGTGTATACCATACCTGCAGGCTCATCTCGGTGCCGAACGAAAGGTAAGAGGGGGCGCCTGTTGTGACCGGCGGCCACAATGAGCCGCGCGCCACTGGATTCCCGGATGATGCATCTCTTTTATTTTCCCGCTGCCGTATACCTTTTCTTTCTCTTTCTTTCCTGCCATTATACACCCCATGCCATACATATATATACATGGCTGTACAAGTAGACGAGGAGTATCATGGTCGTGATGACTTCCTCTGACGACGACCCTGTGTGTGGGGTGCTCGCGCACAATGTGTTCGTCCTCCATTCAATACCAAAGAGGAAACGCGAAAAAGTATCAAGTAGAGGGGGTAGGGGGTGAACCATATTCGAGAGCGTTTAGACGCACTTTTCGGGGAAAGGTGTATTATATTATATACATTATATGTATATATGGGACTATCTGTCCGATGGCGCGCTCAGCCCATGCTGGGCCATTCAGTAGCGCGTGGGTGATTTTCAATCGCTGCCTGCGCGTATAATATATAACCTGTTGTACCCCGTACAAAAGACGTGGGTGATACGTTTTAGATGCGGCCCGAGACTTTTTTCAATAAACGCCACTTTTTGGCCTGATTTTCATTACTATTGTTACTATTGTTATTATTGTTACCTACGGTACAGCAGCTGCTGCGGGTGGTACGCGCGTGCGTGAGATTGTGGAATGTTTGGATGGAAGCTGACTAATGGATCGGATGTTGCGTATAGGTTCACCCTGTGAAATGAATAATTTCACAATGATGACGGTGATGGTATGTATGTATAGGTGGTACCGATGTATGAATACGTGTGGATGAGAGGCGTTAATGGAAAAGTCATCGGAAATAAGGTGATTAATGCAGTTTTGACCGCGAAATTTGTCATAATTGTTTTGAAAAACAATCAATCGAACGAAAAGTCGAGCGAATCCCTGCCCCGTTTGAGGTAAGCATTTTTTTTTTTTTTTTTTTTTCCCACGGTCGTCCCGGCACAATATACATGTATTTGCCAATTCATGCGTAACCACAAGACAAATGTCCGTTAACGAAAACATAAATACTCGAAGCCCAGCGAGAGGCTCGGGGCTCCAAATGCGTCTCGACGGGACCTCGGAGCAGCAGCTCGTCACGTGTTCCTTTGCAACGGTGCGACGCCCAGAGAGCCCCGGGGATGGACAAAGCTCTCCAGGAGCGCGGGTGTTATTTTACAAAAATGCGGTCAGTTCTGATCGATGTCCACGGGACCGGGGGGGTGGAGAGAGAAAAAAAAAAAAAAAAAAAATTACAGCCTAGCTTCTCTCCTTACGAGTCCCGGGAAAGGGACGACGAGGAATTATAAACGCGTCAAAGGAGAAGCCAGCGTGACTTCCGTAGTCGAGGAGGTCAGCGAGCGTTTAGAGAGAGAGAAAAGGAGCCCTGTATGGGCGAAGACGCACAGAAGAGCGCGAGTATCCTCGCACGGTGGCCGCGTATATATATACTTGTATTTACGATATCCCGGGCCCCGTGATTTATGGGCCCAGCCCCCCCCCCCAAACACTTTCTTCATTAGCTCTCTCTCTCTCGCGCGAGTATACGCGCTCGCGTCTTTAACGGGTGCTTTTGTGGCGCGAGCACGTGTGTACGGGACAAAAGTGACATGTCACGCGTTGTATATGCATACGCTCCTCTTTTGTGTATAAGACCCTCGGCTCGTACTGCGAGGGACGAATGTATTATGTATACACGGGAGAGCCCACCTGCGCCATATTCTCGCCTGCGCCGTTGCGAAAAGGTATAATACGCGAGAGGAGCTCGATGTTTCAACACCGTAAATGCAACTGCAGAGGAGTCACGACGGGGAGTTTGACTTTTCGGGCTGGGTGGTGGCCCTGCTGGGGCCCTTTTTTTTCCTTACGCAGGGGGTGGGATGACGATTAATAAATTGATCGTTTTTACCGAGGAGCCCGTCACGGGATCGTTTATTATCGAAAACTCTTTTCTTCATTTCACCGGGAGTTATTACACCTCGCAATCTTGGACTCCGGAATAATTAAAACTCGGGGAGGAGAAATTTCGTTATCCAATACTAGTACGGCGTATCAGCTTCGCGGATTTCGCGCACCACCGATTTTCATTGATCGGTTAATTAATCGAAACTGGTCTTGTTTTATCGGGCAAAAAAAAAAAAAAAAAAAAAAAAAACAAAACGAGGGACAATTAACTGTGCTTTATGATTTGCTTCTGTTTATGGTCGAGGCCTCGCCACGTATCTCGAGAATAATCATCCAACGCGCGAGATAAGTTTGTACTTTGCATAAACTTACGTGCTCGTGTAGAAAAATTATCTCTCGCGTGTATGGCGTGGATAAATCTCCACTCCTCCCTCCCTTTGTGTTGGTTGTGGCTATTAGGGTGACAAAATACATTCCGTCGATAGGGCACACGGGTGATCAATCAAAAATGTAAAATCACCGATACGTGAAAAGTGCCTTAAGAACTCGAGAAGAGGAAAAGACACCCACGCCCGTGAGGGAAATAAATGCACTTATCGAGGCGAAGCGGGGGTTGTAGGGCCATAAATTTATGCACGAGAACACAGTAGCGTCACGCGCATTCGTAAAGACACTTTTTTCTATTCACAAACGAGGAGGAGGAGGAGGAGGAGGGTGCATGTGGGTGGTATTTTCTTTGGGGAGGATTTTAAATTTCCGGGTAATAATGCCCACGTGGCGTGTATCGAGCGCGTGAATGCCAGCTCGGGGGCCCCAAAAACCTTGTCTCGCATCGGGCATTGACACGTCAATCATCCCTCGCGCCTTTTCGCCGCTTCCCTCTGACAGGAAGTCCCCTCGATTGTGCGCGCACGGAAAAAGGTGCGATTTTGGTGCTCGA
The DNA here is from genome assembly GCF_000648655.2 of Copidosoma floridanum. The sequence continues at coordinate 796,154 of NW_019382712.1, forward strand.
AACTGGAGGGCCTTACAGACGGATTAGGGATCTCCTCGCCCTCGGGAGCAAAAGGATGACGGACACGCGAGGAAAATCTCGGTTTCCTTTCCTTTTTCTCCATTCGTGACGATTTTTTTTTTTTTTTTTTTTCCCTTTCACTCCCACCTTCTCGCTCCTTGGGGTAATCGGTGGGATAACACTTGGAAATTTGTACGTACGTTTGCGCGCCGACGAGTGTTTTTCCAGGCTTGTAGAATAATGCGTGTTAAACGGGGCACTTTGGCCAATGGCCCGGAAGTTTGGATCGGCTCCTAATTGCCGGCACTTTGGCACACCGGAGGAACAAAAAAATAAACATTTTCCAGGGAAACCAAAGAGGATACGCCAAAAAAACAACATCTTCCGAGAGGAAAATCCACAGCAGCGTCAAATTCATCAGTCATTGCTCCCGAGGCCGGGAAGGGGGTGGGGGGGGGGAGGAAAAAAATCAAGCCATACATACCTAAAACGAAAGGTAGAAGCGAATATCGAAAACAAATACGCACCAGCAGGCGGGTAGCGACGCTCACGGTGCGATTATCGGGAGAGAGCCGAGAGTCGAGGCATCAGCCAGCACAACGAGGAAAATAGAGAAATGCCGCACACACACACAGACACACAGACACACACACACACACACATATATATATATATATAAATAAGCACTCGTTGTACGTAGTATGTATACGCTCGGTGCAGACACAACGCCGAGTTACTTACACGAGTGACGACCTCATTCAAGTCCAAAGCTAGTCGCGTCGGGGAGCTTACATCAACAGCACCTATGCCTACACGCGCAGTGNTATATATACCCATAGATAACACATGAAGGTTCGTCTCGTGAATGAGAAAGATAGAGTATACAGGAGACCTGCCAGCGGACGGACGGATGGACAGTTTTGACTTTGCATGAACGCGCAGATGCGGGTGCAACAGCTTGCGTAACTTGCCACTCTCGGGCGGGGGAGGTCCTTTCTCTCTCTCTCTCTCTCTCTACGGACCCCTCGTGGCTATGTATATACATACATACGCGTTTATATAGATACAACGAAACGGCCATATTGCAGCCTGTCAATCACATCGGCCGCGTTTTCTCACTCGAGCGCGCGTGAACGAGCCGCGAGATTGCCGCCCCTTGCCCCGAAACGTCATACTCGCTTGGTCTTTTTTTGACGCGCGCCCCAGTGGAGGAGGAGGACCGCCTCTGATGCGTATACCTACCGAAGTTGCAATTAAACGTATAGGGCTTACGCTTCGTGTATTTTGCATATATCACCCGATGTACCTATACGTAGGGGTGCAACGAGAAACGTGGGACTGGGGGTACAATACTTTTCGTCCCAATCGAGATTGCAGCGAAACAAACTGTAAAAATAACAAAAAATATGCTTTAGGTGTAGCTTCTACGGAACGGAGAACCGCATAAATGATGCATGTATACCTATACTATCGAGCGAGTGTATCCACTTACTTTGCGCTCCGCGGTGTACGTATATGCACACGCAATTTACCGATAATTCAGGGGCCTAATGCCGATTTGCCGCAGCTCGACTGAACCGTTTAGCAGAACCTTTGGTCTCAGTGGCCGCTGCTGTTTCTCTCCTTCACGTACATGTAAGCGCGTTCCGTTGGAGCTAACCGACGGCTCACGACTCCAAATGCACTCTAGTGTAGTCCATTATACAGTTAACTCTCGCGTCCTGTTTAACAATACCCCCAACTGAGGATAGAAGAAGAAGAAGAATTTTAAGTAATTTCGCGGATGAAGCTCTTCGGAAAAAATAAATCAAGCGACGCGTCGATGGAGGAATTCCCGGCGAAAAAAAAAAGAGACGAGGTTCCGCTCACCCGATCGGCAGGGGGAGGGAAAAAAGGAGACCTCCATCGGCAGCAGAGTAAGAAGGAGTAGCGCACGGAGAGCCATGAATATTTCGTCGCGGGACGGGTACGTGCGTATGTATATACATACACGGCTCGGCTTTATATTTATGCAATACTTTGCCTACTGGCAGCTTTACGGTCGTATGGTTGCGCACTGAAATCCTCCCCCCGCCCTCGCGCGAAATACACGGCCGTGTCAGCGCCACCGCGCACCCTCCCCTTGGTTTTTCCTAAGAACAGCCAGTCCTCTCTCGGATAAATAGCCGTATACCTACACACGAACAGATACAAATATACATGTATACATATTACAAATATTTTAAATCACATTCAAAATTGTAACTTTAGAATTAAAGTTTTGATTTTCGATTGACATTTAGTTCTCATCCCACTTTCCTCGTTTACTTTTTTTTGTATTGACGCACAATTTCTAAAATTTACTTGAACAGAAAAAATCTAAAGAACTAAATCACCTTGTGTATCACGTTGTATCACTGTGTATCACAATGTTTACATGTCTGGATAAGGTTAAGAAATCTGTTTACGGTCGGAGCTCACCGTCAATATAGAGGCCTTCCGTGCAAGTAGTGGCNATTGCATATTATATCGCACAAATATGTCTGATACAACGTGAGAGTAAGTAGTGTACAAAATGTGGATTGGTGTCGCTGGATTTTCGCCTCTGTTATAAGCGATCGCTCGAGCGAGGCTAATTGATATATATATATATATATATAATACACGGGCGCTCGGAGGGCCTCTCCCGTGCAGTTCTCGCCCGTGTTCGCCTCCGCGATAATATATTGCCCCGTTTTGCCTCCCCCGTTTTTCTTCTCCTTCTTCTTGTGTATACCACGCTGCTGCTATTACCACTACTACTACTGCTACTCCGGTGGATATATAAATACATGTAGTATAGTGCAGGAGGTGGGACCCTGAGTTTTCGCGGAGGAGTGTGTGTGTATATATATACTCGTATACGTGCACACAGGAGGCGAGGGCATTTAGTCGCGAGTATTGTCGGCCGGTGTATAAATCTCCGATTCCCGAACACCGTTCGATTGTGTATATCCACCCAAGTTCGGCGAGGGACTTTGCATTCGTTCATTGCTTCCCTTAAATTCGGCCCGTGTGCTTTTCTGCAAGTTCTACCACCCCCCCCCCTCCTGTGATTTAACACGTAGGGAGTATGAATATAATATTCAAATCGATTCGTAAATGTTCCCGGTCATTCGATTTCGTTCATTCCCCTTGATAGTAAAATTGTCTACGTATACCTTGTGTACAAAAGCTCGCACCCTAGGGCGGAAATCGGGAGTTCAAGGTGGAAAACGTGTGTCTACCATCGATGCTTGGGCGATTCAACAATGCTCCTGTTTCCCGCACATCATTTGTACGTACATCCGGATAATTCCCGCTTAGGGTAGCAAGGAACAAAGGGTTGGTTTCTTTGACGATTCTCCCCCCCCCCTCCTTTTGAACATCCCCCGTGACATTGTGCGTCGATGATTTGGTTTGTCTTCCTCCATTGAATATCAAACGCGGGATGTCGATCCGAATCGCGTCGCCTGTTTTTTTTTTGTTTGCTCGAGGGTATAGGAGGAATTTTACTAGCCTTTGATTTGTCATTCGTGTCCGATCAATTTTTTTACTGGGATGTTCCCCGTACGATCAAATTTTTATTGGTACTCCGGTAATTAATCAAATTATATCAAAATGGAGCATATTTGTAACTAAGCGTACTTGATTCGGTCAGCGTGACACTTTTCGTCTGCCTCCTAATTCACCGACAGATCATAATATGCAAAACACATAGGTCCCAATGGAGAACGTCACTATTTGAACAGCCCTCGGTTCAAATATTTAAAAACCAAAGCTTTCAACTACACCGTATACTACTTGTACACCGTCGATTGCGAGTCGTATGAATGTTTAATTAATCCACGGCGGGTATCGAGAGCCGAACTAAACAAACATAAAAAAGAAAAGTCTTTTCCAGCGACTCCCTCTACGAGATGAGCCGTAATTTACAAAGCTTATATATAGAGAGAGAAAGGGGGGGGGGGCAAGGCCACGCGTCAATGCACAATCGAGCTCCGCCTCATGAATACCATATATTTATATACACTTGCACAGAGAGAGAGAGAGAGAGAGTCGGACGACTTGAATCGCGTTCGCACGGCGAAACTCTTCTCTCGGCGCCAAAAAGGAGAACAACAAAACAAAGGAGAGAGAGACAAGCGCGGAGCGAAATAAAGGTAAAAGGGAGACAGTGGCGCATTTCCTCCGACGTGTGTTCGGCAACTACAATTCCCTGGGCAAAATGGCCGACATAAATTTCGCATCGCTCACCGAGAGCAGCGCAGAGGCGGATCTATTTCTCGAGCTAAAAGGGGAGGCCGGCGGTGGCTTCTATCAGTGCCGCCGCCCGATAAATCCGCCGAAGCGCGAGTGCGCGCACACACACTCCAAGCGCGTATATATACATTTTACTTACCCGGAGTACCTACACAGGCCCGGAGAAGGGTTTATTACTTATTTCATTTGTTTTTGTTTTTTTTTCTCTTCCCTCTTTGCTGCGGACTTGAAAGCCATGGACCGCTGTGCGCGTGTTATACGTGGCCACGAAATTAGGCGACTTTCGTCACTTGCGTTATTAGACGCGCGCGCGGATCAAAGCTCCGTTTGTATCGTTGGGGCAACAAAATCTTCAAAGCTCCGGTACTTGCGTATATATACGGATAAACAGTTATCATCTCCTTTAGGGGCAGCAAAAACATACAGGGCTCGTCGTCGAATCGCTCAATCCGGGACCCGATGGCCATTATATATATATATTCTCTCGCGACTGTGTCGGCTCCTTCTCGAGCCGATATATAAATCCTCGACGGGAGAGATCGACGTCGATTTTTCGCTCGATCCATCCGTCAACTTGGCCAAAATGTCCGCCACGCGCATAATACGGTGGCGGCCGCCTCGATTGGCCGGCCTAAGCGAGTGCCATTTTACGATTGGCGGGCCTTTCTTTTCTTCCTTTTCGACCGGCTCGCAAGCTGGGCAATTAAGCGTATAAGAGCGGTGTGCTGCTCTGGCCGGGGAGGAGAATGGCCATTTATTTAGGAGCCCGAGAGAATGCGTCGGTGCTCGCTCGGTTAGGAAAATCGTAATGACCAATTAATGGCTCCCACCACCCCCTCTCGCGCTTTCTCTTTTTCCGTCTCCCAAACTGCCGCCACCTGCCTCGTCAGTCGCGATTACAAATCATGGGCTACTTTTACCCCCTCTTTACGCCTTGTAAATATTTTCTTTGTAAACAAATAAACACCGGTAAATAATGGCAATTAATCCAACCACGACTGATGGAAACAACGTTTTAATTAACACGGGCTCTCTTCATCAACTTATCATTGATCTCGAGCGAGGAAACACGTCGAGGATTCTCTTCTACATCTATCCGCCCTTCCCTGTATTTAACATCCCATTAGCGTGTCCGATCCCTTGTCACGTGGGAAATTCCCAGGCTCGAGGTGTATACCCGACAGTCCATACGAGGTTCGCGCGACCTAATGTTGTCGCATTGTTGACCTGCACTTGGGGCATGTGGGGTCAAAGGTGTAACACGAGTGTTTACGCTCAAAGGTGCCCCTCTATATGTATCCCCGATGAACTCTTTGGGAGCCATGATGCACTCGAGCCCGCCCTCGCGTATCTCCGACGAAGGCAGGAGGAGGAAAAAAAGTCAGGAGGAAAGAAACGACGGAGTCGAGGAGCAAGAAACCTCGGTGGGTGGGGTGGGAGGGACGGAGAAGAAGGGTGATTAATCTTGCGGTCTTCCACGTCGGCGGGTGCGCGGACTTTGCGTTATTGATGGAGATTTCTTTCGAAGGCTGCGGCCTGATGGACTCTCCTCCCCTTCTCCTTGCTCCCGACAACGCCGCGCCTCTCTCTCGCTCCACCTATTCCTCGGATCATATATACACGCTTGTCCTTCCATCGCAATTGGGGGAAAGGGAGCCGCAGTTTTTTTGCACCCGAGCCCGGGGAGAGGAGGTCCTTCGTTACGCGGCAAGGACGCTCGCACATACGTACGCGGGAGGGTTGATCAACGGCGCCTGCGCGTTTATTTATTTTTTTTTTTTTTCTTTTTCCTCCTCTCTTAGCTCGTCTCGCGTTGCAGCCGATGACGGATCGCTCGGACGGCCGGGAATGCTCTTCTCTGGCCAGCCAAGGTGCGCCTACATTCCGGAGATCCTCGTTTCTCTTCATCCGCCGCGACCACTGCCGCATTTGTACCCACGTGGATCCAAAGAGACGCACTCCGCGAAAGTTAGCTTTTTATATGATCATTAATAATCGTTGGCGCGATTTGTCGACGCACATCTGATGTTTGTATATACCGTAGTTTCGATCGAAAGATCGATAAGCCACGCTCTGGGGGGAGGTCACTTGTGACTCGATATGCAAACGGAAAAATGTTACTTTTGCGCGGACGCGTAAGCACCTGACTTTAGTTGGGTGTAGTAAGAATAAAACCGAGGAAAGCGTCGTTGAGCCGACAGTAATCAAAAGAGACAATCGTCAGAGGTGGCTTTCTCGGGGACACGTCAGTGGTCGTCCATTAATTATCCGGACAGTCGTCAAAATCATTTCCAGCTTCGAACGCGAGTCCTCCACACGCGTGGATGGTAGGGAGGGACAAAAATATGGTGTGTTGCGTGATGATTCCCGGGGCTGCTTGTAGCGTCGAGTTGTTGTGGGTAATGGGTCGCCTCGAGGGTACCGTTAATCATCGCGCGGACGTGGAGCAGAAAAATCTGCAGAGCCGAAGGAGTTACTGGAGCTGAGGCTGACCAGACTCACCGACTGACCGACGATGGTGATTTGGGAAAGAGGAGTTTTGTTTTTATTTTTTCCTGTACACTATAGAGGAACGATTTCACGTCAAATTTGGTATCACGTATATGGACGAAGAAAACTGTGACAATTTTACCCAGGTGACTTTTATTATTTTTCCAGTTAAACGCACATCAGTTTTTTTTTTCTCCTATGTTTGTCTCTATTTGCGCTCCTTTTGGAAATGCGTCACGTATCCACAGTGGCTTTTTGTCTTTGCAGGGTACGGATCTCCAGAGGATTCAGATGACGGACCCGTGGTCTCTTTCTGCCGACAGTTTAATATTTTCGCTCGCAGTAGTTGACTGACGTATACGCCGACAGAAACGGGCATGTATCGTATATATATATATATATCCTTTGCTTGTGTATACAGTTTCCATAAGTTTTCGTACGAGTATACAAATGGTGCGATTTATTCTTTCGTTGCGCGTTTTCTCTCATCAAAACGGTAAACGGAAATTAATGGATCTCCCGACCGCGTCGTGCAGAGTCTCGCGTGCGAAGGGCCGACGCGTGTTATCAGCACAAACACATATACCTGTAGGCGTATGGGTGTACCGTATCGGGTGTGAATAAATGACGAGTAGCAGTACGGTGTACTTATGCGAGGGATCTTGACAGGTTAGCATGAGATGGGCTCAGCTCATCCCGTGGGAAAGTACGTGTGGGTTGTTTCAGGAATCTCCCAGGCTTGATTCTCCATGTGGACGAGGCACTTTTTTTTTTTTTTTTTACTTTTATCACTGGTTGGGTTAAATTCGCCAAGAACGAGCGTATTGTGATGTCTTACTGCGCATTGAAAAAGAAAACTAGATAATCGTTTTAATTGAAAGATTTCCAAACCATCATAATGCAAGATCAATCAAATGATGGTTATTTTACCATATATTTCAAGCTCCTCGAGGTGTGCCTTATCTTCGATTCTAGTGAAAACTTAAACGATCGAAACAACTAATTCTTATTTCATTTCTGTAAGTACGCAATTATATATCATGTGGCATGGATTTATAATAAAATATTTTACGCACAACAGAGCCCTTCTTTCCTTCCTAGTCCTTAATTTAAAAAAACAGTTGTTAGAGGAAACACGTGTTTTGTTAAAAAAAAAAAAAAAAAAAAAAAAAAAAGTAATGGGTACGAAAGTTTGTTTGACAACCATTAACTTATTCATTTACATAGAGAAGCGTCCTCGATGACTTATACATCGGATATCCCGCCAAAGGCACATCCGGCCAGCTGAGCGATCTCAGGCCAACAGTTGCATGTTGACCGCGTCGGTGGACGAGTGCATGTGCACCTCCTCCGGGGTATGATAAGCTAATGCATTTCGCGGCCTCTTAACGAACTGCACGCGCTCCTCGATCGCACCGGCTAACGATCCTTGGCAATAATACCTGCCCGGTACGAGCTTGATATCGCGTGCGCACACGAACGCCTGAATTTTACTGCATATTTTTTTTCTCTCTCTAGAAAAAAAGTTCCGAGTGAAAACTTTTGTCATGTGCTTACACACTATTGTGTTTTAATCTCGAAATTTTGTTGTCAAGGCAACAGGAAATAGAACGAACTCGCGTAACATATTGTAATCTCACGGCAATAATTCGACCAGGGATAATTAAGACCTCGAAAAATCTTATCGACGCTCCGAAGAGCAAAAAACGGAAGAGGTATATAAAAAAAAAAAAAAAAAAAAGAAAAAAAAAAAGCCCCCCACAAAAGCAAGAGGGAAGAAGGATACGAAAGGCATCGGTAGCACCGAAAACGGCATGTGCGCTATCAGCTCTCGGCGATTAGCCGATGCAGCTGCTGTTCGTTTATGGCCATTAATTCGGGGCGTCGTCGTATCGCGCCTCTCGGACTACAACCAGTTCCAAGGGCGCGCTGTGCTGGTGTGTATGGCTACGATAATGGCTCTCTCTCTCTCATTACCTAATGGGACGGGAGACACACGCATTCATTCTCTCCTCTCGGTCGAGTCGTCTACACATTAAACACGTACACTGTATGTACACGAGTGGTTCGGCTCGTTGCCGGAGGAATGGTCCCTCGCTTTCCTTTACTTTACCGCTTAATTTAATTGTCCCTCTGTGCGTGTATATATATGTACGGGTGCGTTTCTCGGACTCTTGTACTTTGTTCGGATAAATATTGAACGGAACAACAACAAGAAAAAGCGGCTTTTGTTGTGGACCTCCCTCGGCAATTAAAACTGAATTTTTTTTTTTTTGTACTCCTTCACGGGTACCGAGAAAAGCCGGCTTATATAAAGAGCGGTACGACAACAGTAGGAGCGGGCAGTGGCTACCGTGACGAGCAATTAAGACAATGCTTGCACGGCAGAGAGCTCATTCCGCGAACGTCAACTCTCGGATTGTCTCTCTCCCGGCCCGCACATATTTTTTTTTTTTTTTTTCCTTTTCCTCCAAGAGGGGAACAAGAATATCGCTCGAATCGGGTGAAATCCGCGAGACTTTCACCCACCCGATTATCCGCTCTCTAATTGGAGGGGAACCCTGTACGAGAGCTCGCCTCGGCGATTCTTATCGGAGGGTTTTGCTGCGTCGGTGCAGCGTGTCACTCGAAAGCTTTGACAATTGATTGCCGCTAAATGATCAACCTGGTGCCAGGACCTTTCCTTGGGTATTTTTTTTATTTTTATTTTTTTTATTTTTCATCATCGAGTTTTACCTTATGTTGCATTGAAGAAACGTGCCTTATTTTACGAGATTTTTCTATTTCAATTGCTTTTATCAGAATTATTTCTCGATTATTGCGATTTCGAGGATCATTATTTTCTTACGTACCCTTTTATAATGCTCAGTACGGGGTGGTAAAAAAATAAATACATTTCTTAATCATCAGTGACTCAAGGGTTGTTCAATCACCTTATGACTTCACAAAGGGGCCATTTCTTACGAATTTTCGTCACCAATAATTTCATTCAAAGACTTTGGTAGGTTATGAATGTTTTTTTTTCACCTCGTATTAAAAAGAAATTAACGAATTGTCTCTAAAATGCCTGAGTGTCATGAATGAATTAAAGCGCCATTAAAATCTTCTGATAACAGAGTTGGTCACGTATTGTCCTAATCTCGACAACTAAAAATATCATTAACGTAATGATATTTTTAGTTGTAGAGATAAGGTCAGTCCGGTTCATTGTCATGAATTATATTTTTGTTATCAGTTTCTAATTTTATGTCACGTGTATAATTTAAGAGCCATTACCCTATCTGATTAGATTAACGTAGTAAATGATAATTCAAGTAGTATTATGATAATAATCATCCAAGAAGTAATATGTTTATGATGTATCACTTGGGCTGACTCTTTGAATTTTCATGAAAAAAAAAGTAGGTGAATTGGTGAAAACACAAATTTCAAGACATGGTACCATTAATGATCAAAATATTATTGCCGATAAGCAAGAATTCATTTGATAAAAAAAAGTAGATAATATCATTAACTCTAACAGTGTTTTTTTTATAGATTAGTACTATTAATGTTCTGTGCTAACTAAATATTTTTATAACCTGCCTTTGTAGAAAAAANTATATATATATTAATAAAATAAGAGTGAAAGGTATCACTTAAACGTGTTACAGAACGATAAAAATCATGATTCGGCATAACAACCCGCACCAGACTGCGCGTATAGCAACGGCCAAAGCCTCCCTTTACTCCATCGCAATATGATAATGGCAATTCCAGGGGGTTGCTGGTAGTGCGGCTCACGAGCCCCTGAAATCGTTTCCTGATTTTCGTAGCGGATAAACACAACCGCAGATGCCACCTCGTCGTTCGGTCTGCTTCCTTTTTTTTTTTTTTTTTTTTTTTTTTTTTTTTTTTTCTTTTTTCCTCGTCTCCACACTCGAGAGGTGATCGCGCGGAAAATGAGCTTGCCATCCCTTTCAAATTAGAAGACACCAGAAGCAGAAAAACCATCCTCTAATGAACCGCAGGATCTCCTGTACATCGTCTTCCTTTATGCCACGGACGATCGAAAAGTGATCCTACTTGGGCCCACAAAATTTACGGTCAGCCATAAAATAGCCCGAAGGCTAATTCGTCCGTCTAATTCACTATGAGTGAAAATCAAGTATAATATGTATACATCCCAAGCGTGGATGTGTTGGATACACATTAAAGCAGTACATAAAAGTCAGCGTAGAAAAACGAAACGCACATGTCACTTGAGTATATACCACTGCTATTGCAGGCCAAAACCCATCCATACCCCAGATGGTCGATCGCCCCTGACAATACAGTGTACATATATATTATATTATAAACACGCATTTGCTTCGAAATCTCTTATGTATTCATTGCACTTATACCCGCCTGTCTGTGCTCGAGCTATAGTAATCTATACAAGATCTATTTCCCTTTCTGCACTGGCGTCTGTACAGCGTTTCACGATCACCTCGACGAAATGTAAGTGCTCGAGGGAACCACGAGTCCCCGATCGCACGACACGAGTTTCGTTTTTAAAATATTCGTACTACTTGTCTCCTCGTATTTCAGTGAAAAAAAAGGGGGTGGGGGAGGAAACCCCCTGTCTGAACCCAACCTTGGTGCATTTAAGACATCTCGATTTTTTTTTCTTTTTTTTTTCGCACTCGACATCATTTCTGAAGCAGCTGGCTGGATCGCATTGTTCTAGGATACGCCGATTTTCACGCACAAATATGTATACGCTCGACTATACCACACGAGCGCGAATTGCATCTACCGTTCTAAAATAAAGTTCGGAAGGGGAGGGCTTTGGATTTTGTAGTTTCTGAATGGAGCTTACACGTGCAAGCCCGCGGGCTAATTTTGGAATACACAGGAGTGCCGGGAACAAGCGTGGTTGATGTTTTTTTTTCGTGTTCGCCCTCCGTGAGCGATTCTTCGTTGTATGTCGTGGTTGGGTGTTGAGCACTATCGTGTTTTGTACAGATGCAAAGTTTAAACGTGACGAGAAGGCGAATAGCGCAGCAGAGCGAGCGTGAATCGCGCACAATCGATAGCTCAATGAAAGGCAATATTATCTTAAAATTTATTTCGGTTGTTTTTTTTTAAAAGAAAACATCAAATGAATTTTGAGGGAAACTATTGAATAATTTTTTGAGGTCATACGTTGCTTACAAATTTTTTTTTACTTTCAGATTTACGTTTTTTGACATTATTATAATACATGATTTATTTTTCTAAAATATTCTTTTAGAAAATTAACGCGATAAATAGACGCGAGGGAATGTTACCCTAACAGCTATGACTCGTGTAAATCGAGAGATAAGAGGGTACAGCTTTTTTTACACGTACAAGCAACAGCAGTAATGAGAATAATGGCGTGTTTTTAATTATTCAAACGACAACTTTTCGCAATGAAATTATAGACCCGCGTGAAGTCGTAACGATGTACCGTTGCTTTTTGCTTCCATGACGAAAAGGCATCCCCGAAGCTCCCGACGCAATGAATAAGTTAGCTGATCTTCTATATTCCGAGCATATCTGCAAAGTAATAATTGACACGAAAAAAAAAAAAACAAACCCTGGAAAGTCAAATGGTTGGGATAATTACGCATCAAAAACCCAGAAACAAGGAGACGATGTTCAATTAAAACGAATCGGGAAAAGCCCGGCGTAATAATGCTCGAGAGCACGGGGTACAAGCCAATACTCCCTTTGTATAGCGAGCAATTATACCAGTCACGACTCATCAGCTCGAGGCCAAAGCTCGACCCCGAGACCTGTAGCAGAAGGGAAAAAAAAAGGTATACAAGAAGACACGGAGCCAACACTCCGGCGCAACCCCTCGTTAATTCACGAAGCCAAAGACAGCTCGGAGGAGAAAAAAAAAAAAAAAAAGAGAGAAGAATGAAAACAGAGGCATCAGCGAGGTAACGTCGTTATTATACGACCAGCCGGCTGCTGGTGGGGCGCGCAAATCTTTATCTACATCATTCTCACCCTCGGAAAATCGAAATAAAAAGTGATGTCGATAAAAAAAAAAAAAAAAAAAAAGATAAATAGCCGCATCAACGACGTGTATGGAGAGAAAAAAAAGTAAAGAGGAATGGCGTCGGGGACGGTGGTAGCAACAAACTGCTTGCTCCTGTTGGGCTGGGCCCGTGGCAAAATGTACGAGGGATCACACGCACTTACAACAGGGAACTTTACAAACTACACACGCACACACGTGCAACCATACAGTAGTTACAAGTAAGAAAAGATGAGAAAGGGGGGAGGAGGAGGAGGAGGACAGGGAGTACGACATCGGGCCATTTTGTACGCGATGGTCACGGGGGATGGAGGCTGGGATTTTGGGGAAAGAAGCGAGAAAGGGAGGCGGCTGCTGCTTCTGCGGAGCATCATAAATATACACACGCGCGACACGGAGCCAAGAAAAATACACTAGGGGAGCGTTAATCGTTACAGACCAAAATGGCCACCCTATACCCCCCCTCTCTCTCTCTCTCTCTCTCGGTTATACACCTTGGGATTTTTTATTTGTTTATTGAGATAACAAGGCTCCACTGATGATCTCGAGAGCGACCATAGTGATTATAGGGGTAATGTTGGAAACGGCCCCTTGCCCTCTCCGAATGTATATTTAAAAGAACCCATCCAAAATGGCTAACCGAGAGGAATCGCGCAATATATTATGTGGCCCGAAACAAAGCCAACGAAAGAAGGGGGAAAAAAAGGAGGAAACAATCCATATATTGCACACCGCGTCAATTAATTCGAAAAACCCAAGTCTACAAGCGAACATTCTGGCGAACACACGTGTAACGCGCGCAGACATCCAAACAGGGGTAGAAGGCCGGGCCAGTTGAATATAAAAACCAGCGGGGGGGGGGGGGTATCAAAAAAAGATGGCGAATAGAGGCATTAGCGAGATAGAGACAGCACCGGCCGATGAATTAGAGGTTGTCAGAAAAAAGGGGGGGGGGGGGGGGCTTAGTATAAAGCAACGAGAGAGAGATACAAATGTTTGGCGCAACATCTTCGTCTCGGGGTGCATTTTTCGGGGCTGGGCCGCTTTGGACAAACGCGATGCACGCGTTTACGGGTGTACAGCGGAGGAAGGGGGGGGGAGGGAAATAAGTCACGGACACCCCGCGGCGCACCATCCGGTAACTCGACACCGTCGTTTGTAAGCTAGCTCTCACTGCTGCTTTTTATAAACGCGCGTATACGTATATGTACACAGACACACGCGCGACGATGCTATACAATGGCGAGAACCGAGATGGAGATAATGGGCCTCTCTGCGTCCTCCTCGCGCATACACGGCCCCCATCAGATATATTTATATACACAGTTCGGACTCTCGCGCCATCCTCGCTCGGTTTCTCTTTCACTGTGACATTAGATACCATTTAAGGATTAATATAGCCATAAATAAGCTGTGACTGCTTGCTCGTGAGTGTCGGGACGAGGAGCCAAGAGCCACAATTGGCATCGTGTGTGTGAGCATGGACGTGAGTATGATTTTTTGATCCACTTTTTGCCAGTAGTGAAGAAAAATTATTTGCTCTCTTGGCTTCGCATGTTCGACCGTGGATATGCCATACGACCCGATACTTTTGTACGGATCGACAGTCACGATCGAGCATTTTATTCATAAAAAAAAAAAAAAAAAAAAAAAAAACATTTGCGAATTAGTACACCCGAAAACGTACAAAATAAAAAAAAGCTCGCCACCCAACGTACGTATACAGTACAGAGCGAATACAGTTTCTCGCGCAATCGCAGGCGATTCGTCTCTCCTCTACTACCACTACACACGTGCACACGCATATATGTATATATGTACACATTTGAAATTCCGGAGCACATTCACACACATACATGCACGAAATATTCAGGGAAAGGGAGAATAATAATAATTTTCATTCATACACGCATTACGGTTCTTGCGCTGTTGATGGCTATTGTTGTATACGAACCGACTACGGCATGCCTGGCAATTGCTGGTATATACACATACAGTTTGGGTGGCATTCGCTCGCCGGCACGTTCCGCTCAGCCAAATTTGTAAAGTCCGGAAAATGCGTAATGGACCAGCCTCCACCCCTTTGTTTTGCCCGGCAGGCATGACGCGCGTTGTGCATAAAATATACAAATGCTGTACACGTACAGTTTGGAGCTTGGGTTATTGTTTTCTTCATTGTCATCGAGTACGAGCGGTTTTGTCGATGCGAATTCAAAAATGAGGGTGCAGCGCGAACTTTGAGGTGTGCGAAAATGAGATACGCGCCCACGATCGGCCTCCACGCGTAAATGCTCAGTGGTACCAGAAAGAGGCGTCGCGAATAAGATTATAGCTCGCGAATCCATAAAAAAAAAATAATACCTACTCGCCGATACGACTGAGCAGCTGGTACGGAGAAAGGAAGCCTTATACCCGAGCGCTTGTACGTACCCACGGTACCTACATACGTATATAATCCCGGCCGTGTATATATATACACGTTATACGCGCCGTTGAGCAGATTTCAAAGGAAGAATCGGCCCAACTACGCCACCGGTGTTGTATAAAGCATCACGGCTGCGTATACATTATACATGTATGCCCATACTCATACAACAAAACGCGAATTAACGCGCGGACTTTCCACGTGTGACGTCTCTATATGTACGGGCGTGCGTGTGTTGCACCGAGAAAGGCTCGCGGCTTCTTCGTGTACGCGTGTGTATATATACTGTACAAATGCCCAGCGGGGGGGGGGGGGGGGGCCGCGAGCGCGTGCACTGGTAATCTGTTAATAATGTAAAAGAAATATAAATATACCGGCGTGTCTGTAAGCGGTACAAGCGAGTTTTCGGTCGATCCGCGTGTGTGGGCCCAAATGGGAAAATTTATTTTCTCCCCGAACGAGAGTCGGCTATAAATGGGTGATTAATTTGCGGCTATACTTTCAGCTGCGGTACAATAGGGAGCTAAATGGGACGTACTTATGGTTGCTTTTTCGCTTTTCAAATCGACTTGCGCGTGTATTTATCTGGCGCGATAAAACATTATCGATACGATAATCCGGGGCCATTTGTGTCGCATTAGGTGTTATATATACGCGTTGGGTTGGATTTTTACAGGCATTGAGAAAAAAAAAAATTTTTTTAATCCGAAAACGTAAGAATGGCAGTGGATGTAGATCTTACTCCGTGAGATTCGGGTAACCGATCAGGGTTGAATGTGGTTTTTGTAAAAAGATTAGTGATTTGTTTGATGTAATAAACTGCGTCATGGGGCATGGTTGAACGAGTGTGGATGCGCAGTTGAGAAAATTGTACATTGATAACGAGTTTAAAAAAAGTATGTTAAAAAGGAGAAATAAAAAAGATGAAAAAAAAAAATAGCTTTAAGGTGAAAAATTTTGTCATTGAGGATATAAATTACGATCTTTATAACACAAATTGGTTGTATCCTCAATTGTCAGTTTACTTATTGGAATGAGGAAATCTGAGTAAAAAGTCTTTTTTCCTCTGGTAATATTCACTTTAATATTTAATAATGACCGTGCATGATGAAGCCAAACAAGTATTTTAAGATTATAAAACCATATTTAACGTTTATAACATACGTCGAGATGTCAAATAAAGTTTCTAGGTGTAGAAATCAACGAAAAATAGAGATACAGGTGATTGCATGGTTCTACATAGACGTGAACCAGATACCTGTGTTTCGTGAAAAATTTTTGCATTAACATTGATCCAACTAATCTAGTTAGTCCTACAATACATCCTTTACTTTTAATTGATATTCAAAGAAAAGACAAATATCACATGACGTAAAAATATTTCTTTCATTCCACAAAGTTTATTTTATTAATTTCTTTCAAATGCAAAACAGAAAAAATTTTAATTAAGGTACAGTTTTTTTTTTTTTTTTAAGTCGATTATTTATCATCAAAAGTTTGCGCTAGGCAAATACCAATATTTTTCGACACATGTCACGCTATCGTAATTATTATGACTAGAACAAACTAAAAAGTGAAGATTAAAGAAAACCACGTGTCTTACGTAAAAAACACTTTTAGATTATTTTAATCACTCGAAGGTGTGTCAGATGTTTGGGAAGAATAAACGTACGTGTTTATGGAGATTCACTGCTTGTTCGGACGAAGACACGAAATGTTCTTGCAACACGTGTATTGATGATTCTCCGTATACACAACTCTGCATATTTTAAATAATGTGCGGTATAATTATAGTTTAATAATTTTCTATGAGTACTTTAAATGTATTTTATAATAGTTATCAACGAATTTTAATTTATATAGTATTACGATGTTACAAAAGTATCACGTGTAAAAGAAGTTAGTCGAAAGCTCTATTATTTTCTCCTCAGTTAAACATCGTGAAAGTGACACTTGCTTACTAAAAAATGTTCTGCCATTGGTGCATCATAGCTTTTATTCTACTTTTTTCGTTCTCCATTAATCAAGGTAAAATTTTTTCCATTTTCACGAAAAATTTCTTAGTTATGCATTAAGTACATTATACAGTAAACTAGTGTTTACGTTGTAAGGATTGCGGTGTCACTACTGTTACGATAAATCGGAATGCTCGCGGGATCAAGATCTGCTGCCCTCTAAAGTGTGTGACCTCGAGACCGAGGTACAAAAAAACTCAACAAAATGGCATTGCATGACAGTGGCAACGGTATCAAAAACAGGTAAGGTAATCACGTACAAAAAATTAAACATTGTTATACATTGAAGATGGTATTTGCTTATTTATTCATTTCAGGAGAGAAAACCGAGGAAGTAACCATAAGATCGTGCTCAACTGAAGTCACGTGCAATTATCTTGAACATATCACCAGACCTTCTAAGGGCCATAAATTCGTAGCCAAATGCTGTGACACCGATTTTTGCAACAAGCCGTTGAAAAAAGTCAACAAGTGCAGTAAGTCACTTATACAGTTTAAGGCAAACCAGCGATGGGATCACCTCTCACTAGGATATTTTAGAACATGACGAAATACAAACGTCACCTCAAAGACTTTAGATGGACAATATTTATTAATTATTTTTAAAATATTTCTAAGACCAAAATCAAGAGAAAGTATTATTCGATGTTTTTGAATAAGTAAAGTGTAGCGACGATACTCAGAACTTTGTAACTTGATGAAGCTTATCAATATTTTCATTAGGACTGTAGTACGGATTTAAGTAAACTTTGTCTGAATAGCGTTTTATCCATCCACTGACAATAAAGACGTTGGCTACAGCTCGCAATACCACGAAAAATGAAACCTTACTCTTGTAAAAGTTTTAACCCGTACCTTTCAACCCTACCCTTTTAAGGTGATGCTTATGTACCCGGAGAGTGTTTACAAAGTTGAAATAAAAAAATGATGTTTGAAACAAGTATATTCTTTCAATGATAACAAAGACGAACCTGCCCCACTGACACATCGGTTGGGCAATCGCTCGCCCAACCCTGAAAATAATAATGTTCCAAGAAGTCTATTCCAAACAAGAACCCACATCTCGAATTATTTATCAATATCTCGCATTGATCTCGAAAGCTAACTCTCCGGTCCGCTTGACAAATAGCTCAATCTGCCCTCCTTCGTTCTCATCTCCGCAGAGGCAAGTGTGTATAGTAAGTACATATTCGTCTCTACCGGCAACGTGAAGGTGTCACGTTTCCGCGGTAGCCGTCCAGTTGGCCGGGCAACAACGTGCGAACCAACCGAACCCCGACTAATGAATAGTATAAATATCCCGGTATGCCAGTTATAATATACACTTTCTCCTCGCGTCATGAAAAATTGCCGGTGCCTCGGGTCCACAAGGTATTATAATAATAATAATCATCATCATCATCACAATATTGCAGTAGCGCGAGCGAGTGTCGACCCACCGCCGTGCAACCGACGTCCCGTGGCGCGAGGATGAGTCCTGGTTCCACACGTGTGCAGCTGTGTGCGATCGGACGGGGCCAAGAGAGACGCCCGTGCATTTATCTCCCTCGTATATATATAATCGCTCGGCCACCTTGTAACGACTCTTTCTCTCCATACTACCACTGCTACTGAAGCTCCTTTCTTTGCTCCCTTATTTTTTATTATTTCACTTTTCCATTTCCGGTGCTTTTTTTCCGTTTTCTGTATGTATAATAAGCTAGTATATACGGACGGGATGATGCACATTGCTACTGTAAATTTTTTTACAAAATGTGTAGTTAAATTAGAGAAAGTTGTTCCGCGAATGGCTTATTGTATTTTTTCTGAGTAAAAGGTCCTTGTAAAAAACAATTTAAGAAAACAACCATCAGAAGCATGTGTGGTGAAGCAGAACGATTCCAGGGAGTCTCCTCCTCGGCTGCGCGGCACTGGAGCCCAGTGAGCCCCAGCGATTTGTCTTGATACAAAAGGGACGCGCTCGGACAAATTAAAAGTAATGATTTGTAGAAATATTCGCTGGGGAAAACTGGGGCGGCCCATTACGGGTACCTAATGCCTCATCTGTTAGCCCCTCCCCGCACCACCTCGTTCGCGAGCGAGAGTTGGCTCTCGCGTTTATATACGCTGTACCCATATATACCTGCCCAAGCTCCCGAGGAACGAGTCGGCGCTCCTTTGGGGCATGTGCTTACACAGCTCCATTTATATAATATCCTGAAGGATGGATAGTTGTTGTGTATGGTAGTCGTTGTGTACTTAATAGCTGGTGTGCACCTACGTATGGTGAGCAGAAGTTTTCGAGGAGCCGAGATTCGAGAACCAACGGGGCAATTAATGGCACATGAGCTCTGCGTTGTTGCCGATGGCGATTCGTGCTGGTTTGATTTTTTTTATCATACGTATACGCTCCTTGGATTATTTTGGTGTAGCTGTATATTATTCCGAAGGGTATGTCAGGAGCAATGCATTTTACTTTACTGTTTCAATAAAATTAATACACGTACTCGTCTGTGTTTAAACGGAGAAAAAAATATTACAGGGCTCATTTTGTACCTTATCTATGGGATCTTGTGACCATTGAAACAAAAACAATCATACCTCATTTTTACTAGTAAAAAATATTAGCCCTTCCCTCTCAAAGATCTCATGAGTAGAATATGAACATTTCGCGACCTTTTCCAATAACCACGTAGTACGACGATAACAATGCAGTATACACACAAATAATACTCCCAAGTGACGTGGAGTAGCCACTCGATACTACCCGAGCATACATTCTTCTCTGTATCCAACCATCGAATCTGTAAGTTGCTTGTATAAAAAATAAAAAAAAAATACCGCTGCAAGCTCCTGTGCATAGTAGTACTCGCGAGCCCCACACATCCATCCTCGTGCGTCTATGTGTGCGAATGGCTCGTAATCAAATAACGGAGAGCCTGCAAGGCGGCGTCGAACGATATCAGTCTACGCGCGAGCGCTGGAGAGAAGCTGCGAGCTCAGCAGCCCGCCCGTTCCTTGTCCCGGACACACCCCCACCGTAACCTACCCCTCTCTCCACCGTCGTTCTTTTTTCGCATCTGATGAGTGCCTTTCCTCTTTTTTTTTTTTTTTCCTTATCCACGATCTGTTTTTGTGACGCTCCTGTATCGTTTCATTTAAAGTCATCTCGTTATCCCCATCATCGAGTCAGCGAGGGGAAGAAGAAAGACGAGCCACCCAGGGCACATACACACCCTCGCAGTCTCGATTTTTCACATTCGCACTCGTAACTAGCCATCACACACGCGCAAGAAAAAGAAAGACAACGGGAGGAGGGAGAGTCGTCAAGTCGTCGTTGTCGGGGGGAAGACGAATGCGGTTTAATATTGTCCAAAGATCCCTCGTTGCCCCCAAAGAGAGGGATGACTTTGGGGGTGTACACACGTACTGGCTTCCCGTCGGCACGTCACGTTTTCCGAGCGCAAAGTAGAGCATCGAAGACAGAAAGCCAGAGTCCACTTCGCGTCCCGTTGACTAATGCCCTGCTCGTCCTTCGCTGCCCGGGGGATTTGCCCGGACGGAGTAGGTGTACGCGACGATGGACCCGACCCGGCCCACCCTCCCTTTTTCCCTTACTCGTGCCTCTCCGGATTCCCATTCGCTTTGTCGTGTACTCCGCGAAAAATAATTCGCGTCTTTTTGATTCTCGATGACCCGAGTTTATAAATTTTATTTAAAAAAAAAAAGGATAAGTCATAAAATAAATCGAATAAAGAAAACATGAGCGTCACGAAGCGTGGAGAAATATTATGTATAACAGCTGATGTTTGCTACGCTCTTGTGCAACGGGAAATCTTTATTGATTCTACAGACTCGCGCGAGTATCTCGCTCGTCTCCCGGGGGGGGGGGGTCAATGCGATATCCTTTTTTTTTTTCTTCCTTTGCGCACTTCTCTCGAGGCCTCCCTCCAGTTGTCGTATACACACATCGGATTCGCGTATAGGACTACTCCCTGGCGTTTTATATCCTCGGAGTTTGTGTATAAAAAAAGGGGGGGGGGTAGGGGAGGCTATCGATGTGTTTTGAGAAATTGGCGAAATCTCGCGCTCGTATGCGCGAAAAATCGAGGGGCTTTGCGGCCCCCCCATTGGAAGGATACGTGAAACTCGATAAAGACGAGTCGAGCACATATCGCTTGGACTCACCCTCGCTGTTTCTTATGAATATTTTTCACCACCGGCGCGTTTATATATATTTGTTCCCTGCCTCGGAGTTTTCTTTTGCTCGATGTGCTTGTTCGTAAAACTTTTTTCATGCGCTGTATCGAGATGAAATTTTTCCGCGCCAGTTTATGCGTTTCCGTATGGCGATGTGACGGTGATTTGGTATATTTGTGCGTACATACGCGTACGAGCATTGGAGTCTTGGGTTGAACGTTGTAGTAATGAAAAAGCGCGGATATGATTGGACAGAACGTATCCAACGGGCAGTTGAAATTACGCCGAAAGCCACAATTAGCTTCGTTGGCTTCTCTGAAGGGCCAGATAATTAGACAATTGAATTTCCGAGGGTGCGGCCACGGGAGGGAGATGATAGTATTGGGGAGGGCAAAAAGCTTCGTAAAATCCTAAGTAGAGGCATATTGGCCGACCCCGTGTGACCGCGAGCTTTGGCCTTTCTCCTTTACCCACTGTACCGCACGTATGATGGTGGTTTTCGGCAATTTGAAGATCCCAGTAATCCCCACAATGACCTCCAATTGTGGCATAAACGATGCGATTAAATTTCCCTACTTTTTTTGTTTGTTTACAAAATTGCTGAATCATAATTATCAACAACTCTATTTTTTAAACAGTACACCGAGACTAAAAGCCATTGAATGATAATAAAAGTAGAAAATTAAATATTTTTTTGATCATAATTACTAAAGCAGAAGTGATATAATGTTACTGTATAACATTATTCGATCATCGACTTCTTTGTTATATTGTGACTCTCCAGCGCCAGTACCAAGTATGACAGTTTTCGTGCGCTTATCACAAAGTCAAGCTTAACTCACCAATGCTCAAATTATAATCAATTAATCAAGTACAAGTAATTTATAGACACTCCTCCGACTGTTTGGTTTCTCGCAGTTTTTGTTCAGAGTCTGTTAGTTAAATGGTGTCATCAAAATACGTACACAATTTTAAATCAAAACGGTAAAAAGAAAAAAAATTTGAATGTCATAAATAACGTTATCTCATGAGCTGATAACCTTCAGACAGACATCGTTGTTTTGGATACTTTTTTAAACCTAATCTTTAGGCTTAGCGACGAGTAAAAGTACACACTTTTTTCAACAATCAACATGTTCGGCTTGATCAGTTTACTTCCTTCCCTTAGTTTTACAGTTTGGTACGATGGAGTGCGGACTTCTCGAGGCCCTAGTCGGATTTACTGTCGTAGTAATAGCTTTTTACTACTATCTAACTTTACACTTTGATTTTTGGAAGCAGCGTAACGTTGAAGGACCAAAACCCATCCCATTTTTCGGCAACCTCAAGGATGTCTTTTTTGGAAAAACACACATGGCCATGCTGACCACACGATTCTACAATGAATATAAAAATGAGCCCATAATCGGTATGTACTTGAATTGGAGTCCTGCACTGATTTTGCGGGATGCAGACATAATCAAGGACGTGCTGATTAAGGATTTTCTCGTTTTCTGTGATCGTGGAATTTACATCTCAAAAAAAGATGTACTCGATCATAATCTCGTTGCACTAGAGTATAAGAAGTGGCGACCACTGAGGAACAAGCTTTCAGCCGTTTTTACTGGTGAAAAGCTCAAAGAAATGTTTTACTTGATGGTGGATTGCGCCGATAACTTTGAAAGGTACATCGAGAAATTTGCGGAAAATTCTGAAATCATAGAGTTCCGGGAGCCGTGTGCCAAGTTTACCACGCAAGTTATTGGAGAGTGTGTTTTTGGATTGGACACAAAGTCGATTGCTGACGAGAATAGCGAATTTTATAGGTGCGGAAAGCATATACTCGAATCTAGTTTTCATAATACTTTTCGTCGCTGGTTACGAGATTATGTACCTGCTTTGTACGATATGCTGGGACCGTACAAGTTCAGCACTTCATGCTAACGACAAGACATGCAATCCTTATGTGGTAGCTTCACGAGTGAAGCTTATTGCGCCAATTAATGGGATTCATTTAAAAATTTAAAAATTATAAACGTTGTTTTGTACTCTTTAACGAATACATTATTTTTATCCGCAAAAAAATGTTGGCGGCAAATAACTTGAAATTGTATTGACAGACAAAATGCAATGTGATTTAAAAAGATTTTTAATTTGTGACGAAACAGTTGTTTATCTGCATTTGTCCGTTGCTCGACAATATAAATTTTACTCGTTTACTCAGAAAAATATTGTTGTTACCCAACTGAAGTAAAAATTAATCAAACAAATGGAAATAATTTCTAGGTACGATTGCTCCGGAAGTAAGTAGCGTAGTTTCACCAGTACAAAAAGTATAATCAGTGCTAAAATTATTATTTTTTCATTGACAAAATTTTAAATTATCAAATTTGTAACTCTAGCAATATCCACCCGATTGAGTTAAAATCTTTCAGATATCTTCAAGCTCATGCTTAAACATTACGGATTGCATCCAGATAGATTTTATTCAATGTATAAAATGTTCCTGGCACTTATAATATGAAGATCAGAAAAAAATATATTATTCTGCTGTAACTTTACACGTTGAGATTTTTGTGTAATTTTTTAATTCATTCGTACAAAATTTTTGAAATTTCTTTCGATAGCAGTTTGTTCAACATTCCACTGAATAATCCAATCTCAGTGAATTTCTTCAGACACAACCCCCCGAATAAATAAGTAACGGCTAATGTGCCTTTCGTAAGAAAAATTAAATTTTTTAAATAAAAAAAAAATTTGAAAAGTCTTCAGGTAACAACTAAATAAAAATTCAAGCATAATTTTTCCTTGTACGATTTTTCATGACTAATTTTGGAAAAGTAACGTAGATATATTTAATCTATTATAACTGTACCTACGTGATTTTGAAATTCGGACGTATCGTACGTTAGTCATTAATGACGAATCACACTCGGAAAAAAATAGCTTTATCCATTTCGAGTCGTTAATCAATGAGTTGCAATTTGTGTTCCACATGAAATTTTCACGTATCTTGAAAAAGACACTCACCCGTAACCAACATATATATACACGCCGGTATTATTATTACACATCCCAGGGAGAGTGCAAATTCAGGAAAAAGGGACGAATAAGTAAAAGTAAGCATCAGAACAGAGGGGAGCGTTGAGAGTCTATACATCTACACATACGACATTATTATACCAACACCGAGTCGACGGAGCTATAGGCGTGTCTCGCATCTGGCGAACGCCGGGCGGCGATTAATTAATCGACGCACAGCCGAGAAACTAACTGCGAGTTAATAAGCAAATTGCCGCGCAATAAACTTCTCGCTTTCCCCGCTCTCCCTCACGTATAATATAGATGTATGTATATACACGTGCGAATTCGCCCGAGCGCGAAAAGAGAGACGCCTGTGCAACGGGTACATACACACGGAGAACAGCCCAAGAATTCCTCACCCTCGGCCGCCTTGCACCCCCAGCCCGAGCCACAGCTGCGGCTTACGCTCCCTTCCCTTAACCATCGCACGCGTGTATATATAGCACGCCTGTACCAAGGGCTCGAGGTTTTTATCAAGGCCAAGGCACCCCTTGCTTGCCGCTACCACCATTGTAATTTAATGTCATTCATCCGCCGGATCGTTTCCTAAGTTATATTCGCCCTTATTAAAATCCGTTAAAAAACGTCTCCTCCGTCAGCCGAGGAGCTCTCCTGCCTTTCGGGGGCGTCGGCGTCATATTGCGCGGACTCGTAAACAAGTTGTCGGCACCCCCTCTCCCAGGGCGAGTCCTTTTTACGCGCGGGCGCCACCTTCGGCGCGGATATATAATCAGACTTTATTATCAAGGTCGCTAATAAAGGTTTCAGAGAGCAGGCGCGAGGAGCTTCAACCCTTTTCGGGGCTTGCGTTAATTTTGAGATGAATTTTTTTTTCCCCCCCCAGCTAATGGACGATGGAGGGGTGGAATTTAATTTTCGACTCTTTGGGCTCTGATTTATGTGGTCGTTTTTCACGAGTCTTCGGCTCTTGAATTTTCGTGATTGTCGTATAGCTCAGAGTTAACAACGCCCCTCTGGTACACAGTCCCCGGTTTTCTTTGCTCGATACACTTGGTCAATTGCGTGGAGTACAAGAATGACGAGTTTATCTTATGTGCTATCAAACTTTAACGCCACCACATAAACTGTACCGTAGTCGTATACAACCAAACCATTAATGGCCACTTTGAGATGCTACCGCGAGAGACTTAGCGGCCAGGCGACCAGGAGGATACAAGGTTTTCATGGCTGTTGTTTATAAGCGATGACTTGACTTCAACGACTTGGCCTATCACGTACGGTAGTCCCTGGAGGCTACTTGGATATATGGTTATATCCGACAAACAGCCAAATGTGTGCTAAAAAAAATTAAAAAAGTTGGAAGGGTACTATTTGACTGGTTTTTCGCATTAATGAATTATTTAGAACAATAATTGCACAAAAAAA
This sequence comes from Copidosoma floridanum, assembly GCF_000648655.2. The sequence goes on from NW_019382712.1 coordinate 822,006, forward strand.
AAGTGGTCTACGTGACTGGATGCATGTCTGAAATTTTGTTTTTCCAGAAGCTCCCAAACCTTACCTGCAGGCGCGCATATTGGGATTTTTCCAGTATCCATGGGCCCAGAGAGAAAATATGAACTTAGTGCTAATTTATACTATTGACAGCGAAAGCGTAATGTTTCTATGTATGGCTAATGATAATAGTTTCGGTGAATGAGACAACTCAATAGTACGAGTTTTACTGCACTCGTCGCGTTATCGAATTTTTCGGGATGAATGGTGCGTGGCAATTGAGTGATTACTTGTAATCATTTAAAAAACGATTATGTGTTAGTTTATCAAGTGTTAATACAATTGACATGACTCTGACAATAATCTTACTTAATTTAAAATAATGTAATCTGTGATATTTTAGACGGGCATTGAAATTCAATTATTGGAATAGCGAAAATGATGAGAGTAGTGCTTTGCGAGTTACCAGGTTTTTTGTCGCAGTTGTAATTATTTCTACATACAATTTACATCGAAGTATTTGTAAAAATCTTAGCTTAATATAAACATTGGTCAAAAGACTGTGGGATTCATGTACAAAGATTCATTAGCGTTATAACTATTATCTGTGGGTGATAAATAAAGAAAAAAAAACGTTAGCTAGAGATATGTCACTAATCGGGGATAGTAATTTGGAAAAAAGAGGGAAGTTGTCGAATGACAGGCAAAAAAAAACAGTTTTAGAAAGCTGATGAAAAAAAATCTTTATGTTTTGACGTGGAAAAAACGTCTTGGAATAATTTCTAAAAAGTAGGACTGTTGAAGAGACAAGAAAAAAAATGTTTATTGTTGTAAACCGGAATGTAACAGTCATTCAAAACTAGCGTACGAACATCTGACGAATCAACTACTTAACTGAGACTTTCACTGCTTTTAGAAACTTCACTTTCATTTGAAAGATTATGATATCGTGGTATTTTCTTGGAATGAGAAATCATTGTCCGATTATGATATTAAAAATAAATTGAGTTGTACATTGAATTTTACTATCTTTACAAGTACGTCTAATGTATAAATACGACTAAATGGATATTGTATTCATTTCGGAATCAAACGTCGAAGAAGTAACTTGAGAAACCCAATATGTTGGTGCTATGGAACACGATTACAATTATTCTACTTATTTTCTATTCCATAAACGCAGGTAAAATTTTATTGATTTAAAGTAAATTAAGGTTGTTACTCGTTTCAAAATATTTACATATTCGTACTTTTTTTTTACTTACAGTTCTTGCATTAAAATGTTACCAATGCGACGGTGACGTAGAATGTGCGAAGCAAACTCGAGTGCTATTCCCAAAAGAATGTGACGACAATATCCCAAACAATACAATGGAATGGCGTTGCATGTCAGTAAAATTAATAAAAAGTAAGTTAAATCATGAAAAATCCTCTGGCTTTGTTGTACCAATAACAATGATTTTAAAGTACATGTCTATTTGTTATTTATAGAAAACAAAACCGTGGAAACAATCTCGAGATCATGTACGGTTAAAAACATTTGCAAGGAAAACTTGAGTATCATAAAAAATCCGAGGAACAACGAAATTCACACTGTAATCGAATGTTGCGACACCAATTATTGCAACGTCTCACCGTATTTTAAATATTTAAATTTCTTTAAGTTCAATATCAATTATTTCTTTAATTTTTTTTCACACGTGAAAGATAACGTGAATGAATTTTCATAAGTTTCATTAAAATGTACGCCCACGATCAGGGCTTTTACAAGATATATAAATAAATACGCCATTTAAACACATCCAATGTGTGACTTTATCTACGTTAATTCAATCATCAGCTTAACGTGCGTCTTTTTAATTGTAATTGTGTTCTATTAAACATAACACTTTCCGTCCCAACCAAAAAATTTATAAGGCAACAAAAAAAAAAAAAAAAGATTCCGTAATCACCTAATTCAGTCGGCCAAATTATCATTCAGCCGGCAGTGCCGGTCCCTCGGCACGGCCAATCAATCCACCTGACAAAACGTACAATGGAGCATCATTGTATACATCAACTGGGCGATGGATTTAATCAACATCGTCAATAACATCGAAAGGACCTATACGGTACAGACATCCATGTATGGTATACGTAAGTAAACACACGCGTGCCCACCCATCGGGGATATGGGCAATAACAGTCGAGGCTCTCCTTTGCTCGAGGACGATACTTCATGCAAATCCTTTAATATCCGTTGATGAAGCCGCTCCCTTCGCAACCACTCACATCCACGAGTCCCCCGGGACTGTCACGCCGGGAGCCACACACGTATACGCGCGTGCTCCCTCGCTCTCTTCCCTCCTTTCATCTTCCTGGATTCCAGAGGCCACCCAGACATATATATATACAACCACTATACTACACCACGCGCGCCGGACACTGCAGTTGACACTCGTAAGGAATGACAGTTCTTCTTCCTCCGTCGTCACAATATCATCTCGTCTTCCCTCCGCGCGTCGTCCGTCTTCTTCATCGTTCGTGGCGTCTTGGCCGCATTTATTTCAACGTGCCAACTCACGTTTCATTACATTCGTATACACGTGACATTCCCTACGGCAATGCCTTCTCTGTTTTTAATGACGAAAAAAAAAAAAAAAAAAAAAAAAATAAGGAAGAAAACAAAGGGATGAAAAAGAGAGAGAGAGAGAGAGAGAGCTTTCGGGAGAATTAATGGCCACAGTGTCATTGCCAATGATGTTCGCTGATCGCGAACGCCCGTGCTCGACACGAGGTTCGTATGTACGTGTCGACGGGGTGAGCTTTTCGCTGCACCACAACGACGGCTTTTGCATCTGTCACTGCAACGATTATAAACACACGCGCTCGGGTTTTTTTTTTTTTTTTTTTTTTTGTCCAGGGATGTACTGCAACGGGAAAGTGCGTGGGATTTACGCCGCTGGCGTGATATAAATCTCGTTGCGATATGACGTCGGTACATATATCGAACAAATTTGGGAGTTGTGCGACTTTGGTTTTTTTTTTTTTTTTTTCCGGTGACGCGTAATTGTACAAATCCTTGTTGTATTCGATATGAAAATAAATGTTGGGACACTTTTAACACAGAAATAAAATTGAACTGTAGACAGGGAAAAGGGCAACACGAATTAACGAGGTGGCAAGTATGTAACGAGGGATGTAATTAATTAGAGCACCGTTTGGGCCGTGTGTCGTCAACGACCACCAAAACCAGAGTGTGATATATGTACCACGGGGGAGAGAATCTACAACTATGGGATTTACACTTGGTGAGAGTAACGTCATACAACGTATATGTAAAGTATACACCCTCGTCCACGAGTATGGGTACACTCGTTTTGCATGATGCTCCGAGTAGCTCTTCGGTATCGATGTACCATTAGCTGATATTGGACTGTGTATACAAAGTTATGACGAAAGCATGAGCAACAAAACAAAAGTTTCTTTTTTTAACGTATATCGATTTTCCGAGGTAAGAGACGCTGAGACGGGATGAAGCCAATATTGTCGAGCTCGAGCACTCGGTCATTATTTACAGGCCATCGAAGAAATAATTACGAATCTCCCCCTCGGCGCGTGTACGGGGAGCCGAATATCTCCGATGGATTTCCAAGAGTCATCAAATCCAGGCTTTTCCTTGCCGTGCGTATATGTATAAGCCCGCAAACTTTGCTCGAGCCGACGAAAACGAGGAACCATGACGGTGGATGTATTGTTCGTACCCTCGTGTATATACATCAACATAGTAACCATTGGTCGCACTTTATTGATACACTCGATAACATTTGCCAACGTCGTCATATTTCACGTGGAGGTAGCACAGTAAAATTTGTAAAAAAATTTCATCCCAACAACATTTTTACACCCATATCTCGCAACATCTTACGTATATTATCTAGAATTATATCCAAGGCCGAGTGGCAAAACACTAGGGTATGCGGTAATGAAGGTCCGGAAGAACCTCATGAATTTTAGTTTCAATTATTATTCGTTGTCTCCGAGCACCACTCCACGCGAGACCCCCCTCCCACAAAACATAATATGAAATGATAATAATAATAAAAAAAAAAAAAGGCCAAAGAAAGAAACACGCACACGTACAGCGTAATACACGCGGGAGCGAGGCCCGAGCTAAGAGAAAAAAATGACGAAGGAGGAACGCGAGCACTAGGGGGGGGAGGGAGGAATGTTAGGTCGTAAAGAAAGAAAAATCTTGCAAATGTAATGCAACGAGTCCAAGGAGGAGAGAAGCCCGAGGGTGGGTGAGAAAAGCCAAACAGGGGGGGAGGAGGTGTAGGCTCTCGTGAGGCTTAAATAAAGATAACCGAGGCTTAGGTCTTGATATCACGCTGAGCGGCCCGGCTTGACTCGGCGAAATCAATTTATTCTCCCGGCGAGAGAGGCTTTTCCTCCTTTCTGGAACAGAAGAGGCCTGCTCTCGTATTGTACACGCGTGCACGAGTGCGTATACACGAGTATAGCCATTTGTGACCTAATACCGAGGGGTGGCTAGTGTACGGGGGGGTGGGAGGTAGCGCACTTGGTGCCAGCTATGGCTACATCGGGTGAGTCGACGAGAGGCTGTCGAGGCTCTTTCGGTTTTAATTAGAGAAGGTCGACGCTAATTGTAACGGAGTAATATTATTTCAGCGAGGACGAGGTGTTTTGCAAAAATTGAGGGAGAGAGAGGGGTGGGAGGGAATGAAGGGAGCTCGAGTAAGCCGATTTTCAAGAGAGAGAGAGAACGAGTGAAAGAGGCGGAAGGAAAACGAGGGGTGGGCTTACTTTTTTAAATGCAAGATACGCGCTTAAACTTTGGCCGTGATTACATATAAATGAGTTCTTGGGAGCGCCGGCGGAAGCTGCCCGGGCACGCGAGGGGCAGTGGTTAATTTGGTTTTTTAAATGAAAATTTTCCCTCGTCCCCTCGTTACTCGCTGCTGTGTGGACTCTCGAGGAGTATATAAATATCACGTGGTTAAATTTCTCGATTTAAACAATTGAAAAAAAAAAAAAAAAAAAAAAAAGACTTTTCTTCAACCACGTATTTTGTTTATAAGTTTTGTCATTGCAAAGAGCGTTTCGACTTGTCCAATTACACTTTATGTGTGCTTGTAGGAGAGATTGAAGATTCGAAGCCAATTTTGCGTTCGCTTACGAGATGAAAATATTCTACCTTCTGTACCACCGTCAGCACATAATATGTATGGGTATAGTATTGTTGGTACCTAAAATTTTCAGATATAGATGAAACTTTCATTTTTACGTTAAAATACCTTGGCTGCAGTTTTTTGGAGCTACTATGTCCGAGTAAAAAGTTACGCAAATTTTTGTTTTTATAAGTCAAACACATTGATTGTGGAAAATCACGTATTTTCCCAGATTTATTGCGGATTAAAATATGATTAATTACCAATCCATACCGATCAAATCTGAAAAAAATGACAGGAACGAAAAGTGAATGTTTAAGGTGATTATATAGTTGAAGCATTCAAATGTAGCGATAGGAAATTGAGGGAAAGTCTACAATACTTGCCTCTTCCTAATTAAATTTATTTCCAATCGTTTTCTTGGACTTGAAATTCGTACACTTATTTTTCGAAATGTAAATAAACAACACAATGTAGAGAAACCTCCGATTTTTAAAACTTAGTCTTATACATTTTTCAATCGGTAGTTTCATTAGTAAGTTTTTTTTTATCTTTAGTAGGGACTATAAGCAACCAAGTTCAACGAGTGTAAGCTATATAAATTTTCTCATTATTGTTCATTGATAACCATTCAAGTATTGGAAATTTTAACGTAATAATGTTGATACTCATTTTCAACCAAAGTTATACACTCGACTGTAGCGAGGTACGGGCATCCCTACTTCAAATTCGCACTACTTCGATACGATGTACCAAGAAATTTTTCTCATCAAAGCGACGTAAAATAAAGCTCAGACGAGACTCTGACGAGCAAAAACAAGGCTAGCAAGAGCATAGGACTGCCAAGGCAGGGGGTGGTCCTATAAACACGGGAGTCGAGAAAATTACCTCAACAGCAGTTGTCCAAATCGCGCTCTCAACCACTCTGCATACAATCATCAAGCCATAGCGTATAATATAGCATATACAGTAGAGCACAGCAATGGCCAGCCAGCAGCACATCGGAGCAGAGCAGTTTACTCTCTCCTCCGTACACCAGCAGCGGCTCTCTAAGCTTTTATCTCTCCTTCTCACTTACACCAACCTCCCCGCCCCTCCGACGCTCTCCTTTTTTTTTTGTTCATTCCGCTCCTTCACGCTTCTCTCCCCCTCGGCACACCCCGTCTCTCTCTCCTACTCGCGAATAATGTCGGGACTCGGTTGTCCTGCCCCGAGAAAAAGGAGAGAGAAGAAGCACCAGCTACTACACTGCCGGGGAGATATCACTATCCCGCTAATCCCGGGACTCCCCGTACACTCGGAGCCCTGCACTCTCCTTTCTCCTCGAGGATAAAATCCCTGAGCAAACCTCCTTTTCCCGGCTTTTTCTCGCCCTCTCCCCACCCCCCCCCACCCCCCTTTTTCCACCGACTGCAACTGCTGCTACTCCTCGTCTTTTCCTTGCTCGACGCGACTAAGAAAAGCCACTTCCTCCCTTACCGACCCTCTCACCCTCTTCAAGGGGTTGGTTGGTTGGCCGGGTGTTTCTAACGCGCAGGGGGGGGGGACTAGGGATCGCTCAATTCAAGTCCGCGCGCGTGCGATGGAATCGCTGTAAAGACGTCAGAATCAGCGCCCCGCGGCATAAAAGGTCTAATTCGATGATAATTTCCGTACATTACTCTCGGGAAAAATTTATAATTTTATCCCGCGCCGCGGATTAGATGGCCTTTCGTTGGTTTTGCAAACTGAAATGGGGGGGGGAATGGTGGGAGGGAGAGGAGAGAGAAGGGAAGAAGTATGGGACAAATAATAGGGGATCCGGGGAGTGGTGTGTTATTGTATGTACGTGAGTGTGGAGGGAAAAGATGTCGGGCGATTCGATTGACCGGAACCGGTAATCCTCGGCCGGCATACGGGACACGAGAAGGGGATCAGGAGTCGGGAGCCCAAGGAGCAAACGGAGCCGGAGATACATATACGGCGGGGAAAGAGTACACCAATATGGACTCGCGTCGTCTCGGCCGGTCAATCGGATTTTGCGCTCCTGCTGACCCCTCGAATACGTTTTTATACACATCTACGTCTGCGATCTCTTTGGCTCTGTTCCCGGGGTATTGGACATTTTTTTCCTTTTTATTCCCTCTCCTTTTCTTGGACACGCTTTTCTTTTCGGTATCTCCGAAAGGGACATTGTGCGATTTTCCGTGGGAGGCATGTGGGGATTAGACTGACACTCTTTCCCTCCGATAAGGTCAATAACCAATTTTTCTTTTTTTTTTTTTTTTTTTTTTTTAAGGCAAAAGAGTTTTGTACGCACGAACGTCCTGTATGAAGTATGGATTTGTACCATAAAGGTAACAAGTAGTCACAGATTTATGCCACATTTTATATATGCCATAATGTTTTTGATTGACGTCGTTTCCAGGAAATGCATGGATAGTGATAGGAGATGGTTATCGAGAGATTTAATTGTACCCTCGATGCTATTTCATTTCTGTGCCCCAAAACCTATTTTTGAAGAATGTATGTTGTGCCGATTATTTTGCCGTGTTCTACAGCTCCATATTACAAAATAGGATTTAGGACACATGTATAATATTTATAATATGTCAGTCGAGTGTACGTCAATAACAAAAATATCGTTCCAAAGAGACGTTTTGTGGAATCCGTTGGCATATGGATTTAGTTGAAAATTTTAGTGCTTGCAGATGTATTTCTACCGCAGCGAAAGCGTATACAAATTTTTTTCCCCTCACCCTCGATTCACTCGATTATTTCACGCGATTTTTATCCATGTTGATACACATGTCCGATCCCTCAATCCTCCATCTCGTCTAATATTTAATAGCGTATCCCGGAAATGACATCAATCGGAATGAAAAAAATAAATAAAGAAGAAAATCCCAAGGAACACAATAGAATGGGGTGTGAAATAAAGATGCGCCAGAGGAGAGCGAAATCCATTTTATTCACGAGCCAAGCTCGGGACGCTCCGACTACGCAACGTATTTCGAGCCACTGTAAGAGATCACGGACGTAAAATGACGTGCAGCTGTAGAAAAAAAGGAGGAAAAGGTCACTCCGAGTTGCTACTCTTTCTCTCTCTCTTTTCATTATTAAAGCCGTCACGAAGCACGAATCAATGTTCGATGCGAGGTCAGCATGAGTATTTTCTTGACTATACGTGGAACAGCGGTAACGATGTGGATGACAGAATTTGCCCCATGTCATCTTAGAGACACCGTCTGGATGGTTTGGGGGACTTCTGCTGCACCGAGAGAAATAAATTACAATAATTGCCCCGCCGTTCAAAGACTTTTTTTTATTTCTGATATGATATTTTTTACCGTTTGTAGGATAATTCTTACTGTACACAAGAGTAATATTCATCACAAGTACAGTAATTTATTGCTTTTTGCACCGAAGAAATATAAATGTCCCGTCATTGAACGGTAAAAATTAGATTGCCAAAAGTAATTTTTACAATTTTTTAAACGCGTAAATCCAAAATAATTCAAGTGTAGTTGAAATTGATACATTTTTTTTTAAAAACGCGATCGTAGTAGGGATAAAAGCATTCTACAAACAACCAAACCGATCAGCTACATCATTATGAAAATTTTTTTTTTTTAAGCGTAAGCACATGTAAAAATGTATAAAAACATCCTTGGATCTACAGCGTCGAGGAGAGTGCACGTCACAAGTAGGCCGAAGTACACATTTGTTTCGATAAAAAAAATATGCAATGCACCAATAATCCAAATTCCACCCCTGGAGTTTGGCGATTACACAAAAGCGCATCACGGAAAGCCAAGTTATCCAGCGATTCTCATTATGCCGGGGGAAGAATGCCAGCGAGTACAACGGGCGACAAGCGCGCATACAAGCTCACGCTACACCTACCAGAGCCGGAGAGGCGAGAACGGAGTTGACAACGCGCAAAATACCAGAAGCACCGACGCTCTCTTTATCTCCTGTTATGTACGCATATATATACCGCTCTCTCTTTTCTCCACATGCCTAGAGTTCGCATTGTCGTCGCCGAGGAGGGCCATGGCATTCGTTATCCTTTGAATCCTTCGTCGGCCCAACCCACTGCCGCGCGGCGCCCATTATTTATTCCGTTCTTATTTTTTGTCACTTGAACGCGCGGACACCCCCACCCCCCCCCCCCCTTCTCGTGGGGTTAGTAGCAAACGGACATAAGTCAGAGGGCACGAGCGGTGCTTCTGTCATTTTTATCGCCCTGAATTAAGAAGGTGGAGCAGCCACCGACGCCCCCGCGCCACTATGTCTTTTTTCCAACCCTTTTGCGATTCCTCCCCCTTTCTATTTACCATCGGGGATTGCCGGGGCTTTTTAATTTTCTTCCCATTAACTCCCGGTACCATCAGTGGAAATCTGTACGTGGATCTACCTTAATTTTCAATTGTGTAGAACAGTAAGACTTCCTCTAGCTCTCACGTACGGGCCAGTGGTGCGAGAAAGAAAATCTTGCCGAATCGGCACTTTCCTATATCTTATTTTGATTTCTCGTAAACCCCCGCAGCAGTGGCTCGGTGGTCCGAGGACCATCGGGACCTCTCGAGTGGCTGCACATAATGTACTGTAGAGTTTCCGCGCCTTGTGAGCGACTGTAACGGCTCGGGCTGTTTGCCACGGCGAGTGCATGGGCTTGCGGTGTGATTTACGGCGCCGAGCTGTCTTTTTATACGTATATATACGTACACTTTGCGCCCCGAGCGGTTATGTTACACGGTTATGGAGGACTTTTCGCTGGAGTAACGAAAATTCGTCGACTCGTTTGCCACCACTTGTTCTCCCTTGCGCTACGAAATTGTTGATTCACAGCAATGATTCTTTTTTGCCCGTTTTTTTTGTTTTGTTTTTTTTTTTTCATGTCGAATACCAATGAGCCCGTTTGCTCGCTACACGGGAGAAATGTGGAAAATCAAAGCGAGGCGTACACGGTCTAACGTTCGTCGTATCTTGGCCAAACACGATCATCCATAGGTCACGGGGAGAAGGGAGATAAAAGAATCACTTAATATCAGCTCAAACTCCCCTCGCGCACGTTATCTGATGTATGTATATATTCGCCGTAAAAAAAAAGAAGGGAAATCGAAGAAGGAAAAAAAGTGTCCTCGGCAAATAATCCTCGACTCGCCCCTTATATATTTCAGGCTTTTCCCGGGGATGGAGCAAACACTCCTCCTCCCCCCTGTTTCTCCGTCACGCGCATATTTGCACGTACACCTTCTATTCACCCCCACGCCCATACGTAATAGACACTGTCCGAAAATACGTATATACGAGCTTATGAATTTTGTAACAACTCGCACACCGTGTGTTAACCTCAAGTGCATTGGTTGATTTCTACCACGAATTGCGTTTCTTCTTCCCGACTTTTTCGTCATGCTATACACACACACATACTCGAGCATCAAAAGGGCCCATTGTCCCGCGGAAACAAAGTCAACGCCTGTAAATTAAGGACGCGCGCGTGCCTCCCGCGCACATTACGATATCGGAATAATCGTCCGTCGAATCGTCGCGCTTGGAATATTCACGCGTGCACATTATACAATATGTGGAGAAGGGGTGGCGCGGGCACACAGTAGCTAATCCGACAGCGGTAACAATGGATCGTGCCACGAGCGCGTGTGTTGTGTCATATACGTGTGTACGGACAATCGTCCAAGGGAGCCACCACCACCCGAGTGCATATTCGGCGCCTCGAAATCCCTTTCGGAGCTTCCTTTTCTCTGTTCGGTTGTCGCTCGCGCGCGTGTGTGTGCGCGCATGCTGATCGTCTCCCGGCGAGGGCCTTTTTTTTCTCTTCCTTTGCGTGGCTCAGAAACGACAAACGGGATGTTGGCTGTTTTGTTGTTGGCAGTGGATGACGCGCCGCTTTCTCCGCACTGCATACGAAAATTTCTTTCTTTTTTGTTTTGTCGCTCGTATTATTCTGTTGTATACACGGCGCGTGGATCGTCACTTGCGTATAAATATCTCTTTTTGATCGTCGTGCACGTACAGTACGAGGAAAACTCGATGCCCAGTTGGTGGTTCGTCCATGGTCTGATGATTCGTTAATGTTTTACGGAAAAGTGGGACTCCGAGTATGTACAACGAAGCTTCAACAACATTTGAATTTACTTTCAGGTTGAGGGTGTGATCCAAATAATTTAATTTTAGTATTATTCATTTAACTTTTCCAATGAAACGTCCAATGAACGAGGTAGGAGTAGAAAACAGTGTTTCATCCTGACCAAAAGAGAAACAAGCCGTAACACACTTAGCTCGAACGATCGGTAACCACCAGCAGCATCAGTATAGAATCAGCTTTGCTCATTTTTTCCTCGTCATTCGTCCCCTTTAGTCTCCTGTTCGTTGTCGACAACAGCGTCGAAATGAACATCAACCGGGTCGCGCGTACAATAACCCCCCCGTGACAGTAGCGTCAGCGACGTCATTGTGCGTTTATAGCATACAGTGTCGCCTCCTCCCGCGTTTGCGAGAGACTTAATCGGATTAGGCTCGAAGCGCTAAAAAGAGCAAACGCCCAAATCGCATTTATATATTAGCCTCGTGAATGAGTCGTAAATATTTGTGCTGTCAAACTGTTTTTTTTTTTTTTTTTTCCCTCCCAAACTCGCGTGTGTTTCCTCGCGCCGAACACCACGCGTTATACAAAGCATCATCGAGGAAAGCAAATGGTACACTAATCGCCACGTTTTTTTTTTCCCTATTGCACAGGATCTGGTTAGTTTTTCAGAGCTATGTATACTATTGTTGGACGTTTACGAATAAGCATAAAAATATATATAATACAATCGCCTACAAATGATCTTCTCGCATGTCCTGATGCGGACAAGAGAGGAGCTGTATGTTTATCTCGTGCACTGCGCGTCATTTTTTGTGTACCCATCGCGTAAGTTCAGAAAGTAAGTAAAAGCGTATACGCGAGTGACAAGGGAACGTAAGTGTATAACAACGTGGCGAAAAACCCACATATATATATATATATATACACACAAGGTTCGGAGTAGAGGGAAGGTGACGTCGGGACCATAACTTACACGGGGAGGGAAAAAGAAAGAGAGTCGCTCGTGTGTCGTACAAACTCGAGTCGTATAGTCGCTAAACAGAAACACTACATAGCCGGGAGCAGCTCGAGGGGTGGGACACACAGAAGGAAGGAAACAAGAGTTCGCTCGGCATCGCGCGTCTATACACATATACAGCTATACACGGCGCATAAAAGACTCGACACTCCGTAATAATAAAGTCCACCCTATGAGTATAAGTATACGGAGAGAGAGGGGGGAGGGTGGAAGGCTCCTTCTTTCGCAGCTTGCGAGTGTATGGCAGGGTGGAGGAGGGAAAAGAAAGGCTCGTCGGCGTTACTGCCAACCAATTTACTTTGTTCCCGAACTTTATTAATTTTTCCTCGGTCTTTGGGGGGAGGAGAGCTCGCTGGTTATACGCCGACCAGAGACGGGTAAAGGGGTTGGAGGGGGGGGAGTAAGGGAAGGAAGTGGTTAAATAGGCTGAGAGCGCGATGGAAGTTGAGAGTTGCCGATCGGAGAAAGGGGTAAAAGGGGACGAAAGATGAATGAGGAATAAAGTGGGGGGGGGTGAAAAGCTTTTCTTCTTTCTTCGCGCACTATGGAGGTGGGGGGGGACATTTTTTAAATCTGTCTGCGCGGTGTCGAACCACCACCGGCACCTATAGCTACAGCGAAACTTTATTATTAGCGACAGACTACTCGGATGGGGTGTCGTTGCAAGGCTGGTGAAACAGCTGCTTCTGCTTGGTAGTAATATCAAGTGAATCGTGATTGTGGAAAAATTTTTAGCTGGGGGGAAGAAAAAAAAACCACCTTGGAATTTTTTGGTCGTCTCAGCGTCTCGTAGTTACTTTGGCATGAAATTGCACCCCGACGCATGCATAAGCCTCCTCACCCGTGAAGATGGACAAGGCCGTGCCTTTATAAACTCATTTGCAGCTCGGACGATCTCGCTGCCAGACGGGCATGAGGGAAAGGTGACGAGGGGGAGGGGGAGAAAAAAAAAGGAAGAAAGGAAAAAGTTGGGCGAGAGGGAGGAGACTCGCGACGCGGGCAGTGATTGATGCGCCGCTAGTTCTTAAGGGCCCCCTACCTCGTTGGCTGGGAATAATTATTTCAGGGGGTGGTTGTTGGGAGCACGGAGCTCGGGGGTGTTGACTTTTTTTCTCTTGATCCTCATTTTTCCTTCGGGGGGGGGGAGGGGGCGTTGAATATTGCGGTGGTGCTCGATGCGCGCCACCTTTTTTTTCATCATCATCGTGTTTTCGTGGTCGGTGTACCGTCGCTCTTTCTCTCTTGTGCTTCCCCGTATCGATCGGCGAAATTGTTAAGTACAGGTATACGTAAGTATATACTTTTATTTTCCACCGAGAGATTTTCGCGCGACTCCTTGGAAAAGAGAGGGAGCGGATTATAAAAATTTAAAAATCACGACTCTCAATCCCCTTCGTTCGACGGGCAATGGTCGCGATCGGGCGCGCAGCCCCCAGCCAAACTGAGAAAAAGATTAGCGCGCGTCGTTCAATCACTCTCCTGCCGATAGTCCGGCTGTATAGCTGCACGTATGTGCCGCTGATGCTACTCCCGAAGCACGAACCCTCTGTCTCTCTGTTTGCTTCTTTTTTTTTTTTTGCTCGATGCGTATACGCGCCATTCGCTCGCGTGACAGTGGCCATTGTGCGTTTTTCCCGTCCTCTTGCCCCTTGGAAAAAAAAAAAAAAAAAAAAAAAAAAAGGGAGCACACAAGTGGCCAACGACTATCGCCCGAGCGCACATTTCAGAGCGAGCACTCGCTGGGTACATGTATACGAGTGCCACGATCGTTCGCGTATAAGCGAGCCTTCCTTGTTTTTTATTCCGCGTTCGTGGGGCTGCGTGTGCGTATACTCTTTCTTTCTACTCTTTTTCTCTGGTGTATATAGTAGTAGCCATTTTCCGAGCGACGAATGTCCTCTTGCCACGCGCAAGCCTTTCTTTTACAACTGAATTGCGCTTGCATAGGGGTACTCATTTTTTTTTTTTTTTTTCTATGTAAACTGTTTTGCATGATGCTTGTAAATAAATGTGCAAGTCTAATGGTTTGAAGTTATTTTCGAGGCGTCTACACCTGTGGACGAGAGAAAGACAAACGACAGCTATATTGACTTCTCGGGCAGAAAAGTGCAATAAATGAGTAAAACACATTCGAGGATCCTCAAGTTCGAATTTGACATCGTAAATTTGTAGAAAAAAGAAGCCACCTAAATTGAGCAATTATTTCAAAGATAACCCTTGTTTACAGGATAAAATAAAAATAGTTGGTTTAAAACTCGAGTGAATATATCTTTCACCTCTAACATGTACATTTTCGTCCTCCAGAGACTCCAGATCACTCGGTCATAATCCGATGAAACAAAAAAAAAGTAAAGGATGGAAAAAAAATCCGGAATCAAAAACTTTCATCAGTCGTTCCAAGCAGAGGCCGCCCGCACGCACCCAAGCCAATACCTTCCTTGATCCTCCTCCTCCTCCTCCGTACGCATATCCTCCGGTCCAGTTCGCGCGCAAACGCCGGCTGACGGACAGCGGCGCCAATTTGACGCTCCGAGGGCTCCCTCCCCCCCTTCTGGCCCTCTTTATTTTTTATTTTGCATCCAGCAGCCGGCGGTACGGAGCAGCGTGTCCCCCCCATTCCTACCCCTCGCTGAATATTGCATCGGGAGAGGCTGTCGCGCACCGAAAAAGAGGGAATCCACACGCACGCACACACAGTGGATGCACTCGCTCGCGAAAAAGCGATATGCCGGCTCGTGAGGTGGACGCCGGTCGAGAGGCAAAAAAAAAAAAAAAAAAAAACAGTGGGGAAAGGGGGCAGGCGGGGACTAAATAAATAAAATAGACGTGTCTGGGACGCAAAGAGGCAGTTCGCACATCTCGACCGTTTTTGTTTTTCAATGCCGGTAATTTCCAAAGATCTGGAAAAAAATCGCTTCGAAGGATTGAAAAACCAGGGGGGGGGGGGATTTACAGTGGAGGAGCTTTCGCGCGACTGGCCAGCGAGTAAAAAGGAGGAGGAGGCAAAAAAGGACGAGCGGAAAGAGAAATGAATCCCCGAAACACGGAAAGAGAGTATATATATGTATGTACAGAAGGGGGTGGGGGAAAGATAAAGAGACAGCGGAATAAAAAATCGAGGGAAAAGTCTCGGGCAACACGGTCGGAAGAATATGGATGGAAAAAGCACAAGCTCCTCTCGCTCCAAAGAGCTTACTGCCGCACACTTTTTTCCCCTTCCCCCTTTTATCCGTGTCCCTCCGAGGCCCATAGCGCGGGGAGATAGCGATGGTCAAAATATACATACACACTCGGAATCGATACACGCACACATGTATGTACGGGGACAACTAGCACTCGCGAATTATTTATACCCCGGCGAGAAGAGTTTTATACCACCTGGACCGAACGTTACGCTCTGCTGGGCGCGCGATTATCGCAATTTTTTCTCGTTTGATGGTTTTTGGAGCCAGCACACGTGCGTTTGGAAAAAAAAAAAAAAAGGTATGAATAAGCCTCGTAATTCGGTACATTCCAAGGCCAGGTGCATCCGCAAAACATTTTTAATCAAGGAAAAACAAAGCGATATACATATTCCGTATCGATCCCCGATGGGAAGAGAAAAATAACACAAGCAAGCAAGCCGACGACATTAGCTTAATTAACTTTAGTCATTGCCCGGCAAGGCCACGGAGAGCCGATCAGCCGTGTCGTAATCTCCCTCCTTAGCTCGGCAGCCCACGTACGCAATCAACGGCAACATAAACTCCCTCCCTCTGTACAGTTACCCCGCGAGAAAATAGAACTCGAGAACTCACACTATCCGTGTATACCATTCGACGTACATATATATATATACGTGTGGGTGGATCGGCTAACCACATTTACGCGGTGATGCCCCGAATCTTACATCCCCGACACGTTTGTCCGCCTCGTTGTTGTACCTCGACCCACACACCACGGAGCTCTCGGACTGTGAGGTCAGTGCGACAGCCGTCGCATATACGAGTCGCGCGACGGCCTTATTATCCCCGGGAATGATAGTTGCGCCGGGCTTTAATTGAATTGGGGGATGCTGCCCCGCGTGTCTCATCTCGAGACTCGTGTTTGTCGCCGTCGAGACGTCGCCGCGTACTTATAGACACACGACCACCAGACTGCACTTGGACCATTGTTTTCATGGAGAAGCGCAACTATACTCGTCAACTTGTGAAAAAATAACGATGTTTGTTCCCAACCATGGTTTTTACCCGATGATATCAACGGCAGTTGCCAAAACCCAGCCGGAGGAAAATTGGAGTCGAGAAATCGAAGTATCGATAAGTGTGTAGGATGCGATCACACGCGTCGACCCGATGGTTTCATTAGGCGTGTGTGTACGGCGGGACGCTCGCAGCATCCTGATCTCTCCACCACCGCGGTGTTATAGTATATATACATGGGCAGTCGTAACATCGGGATTTCCAGTGCCCCGCGGGAGCGGAAGCTACTTCTTGGGGCTCGTTTGGACTGGGCGACTTATCGGGCGAGGGTGGCTGTTACACGCGGGTATCCAACTCTCCTTGTGTGTGCGAGCATGGACACAAGTTGGTGGAGTGGACGTAACTTTCTCGCCTCGGTAATGATGTCTCGGGGCGTGCGGGAAATTAATTGCGCGCACGGTGAATTTTCGCCCCGAGAAAAACAAATGGAAGGATAACGAGGAACGATTTTTCTCGGGGTCACAGCGAGAGGAAAAACAACAAACTCGAGCGACGGAAGGGGGTGGGGAGCCTCGTGAAATCGCAAACGACAAGATCAAAACGTCGCCGGGGAAAAGAGCCGATGGAAAAAGAGGGGCGACATAATCGCACTATTTTCTCCGTTAATTTATTTCATTAGCACAACTGCCGCGTATATATATATACGTATACACATACATATAGATAGATGTAAAAAGAGGGTGGGAAGCTAGGTAATTGGGCGCAAGGGAAGGGTGGGAGGAAACGTAGGAGGAGGTGAGGGGGGGTGATGGAGGAAGCCATTACGGGACGGCTTTTGCTCTTTAAACCCCTTAATGAATTGGGCCTAGCTGCGATTACGCTATCTCATCGACGTTTCGCTCGCTCTTCGATTTTCCCTAGTCCACGATGCCGTAAACCCTACATTATATATACATATGATTAAAAATTTATACTCCACTTTATACGAATGTGTGATTTGATCGTGATTGTGTCAGCGGTTGGAAAATCCCTCGAGCAATCGCCAAGACGACTACCCCCCCCCCCCCCATAAACGTATGTACAAATGTACCTACACGTGCAGCATCGCTTTCGGGAATGATGGATGCGCGGCTCGATGGCACAGGTCACCCGTTCATGGGGTACCTGTAACACGTAGTTCTTCGGTTTTATAAGCTGCACACAATGAGGACGTACACGCGTGGGTGGAGCCGGGCGAGGTGCGCCCGACGGGGGGTGCCTCGGACACCACACACACGTGCACCGGGTCTCCTCGGAAGTTGGTTTCTCGCGAACGCGCGACACTTATTTATACACGTGTCGCCTGCGGGCAGTGGATATGAGGCTCCGATGCATCTATACGGGGTGGGCTATTGTAAGCAATACACGGAAAAAAAAAAGGACGAGGTGACGCAGGTTCCCCGAGTCGAAGCGGATGAATCACTGTCTCGCTCGCCTTTTTTTCTCTCTCTCTCTCTCTATACATTGTGCGAGGTTGCGTTGTCCCGTGACGGAGTGGGTGTTCGATATAATACATGTTATATGTATGTTTTTTTTTTTCTTTTTTTCCTAATGGCTCGTTAGAGATGTGATTTTTTGGGGCTCGCGCGTTTACTTTTCTTCTCCTTTTTTTTTCCTTGGCTGAATGGACGTGAATGTATACGCTCGTGGGAGAGATGTATATACACGGGGTTTTGGGAAATTTTGGGGACAGACAGTTGCCCCCCCTGAGTTCACGGGAGAGCGCGTGAATGATCGCTCAGGTGAATTTGTAATAAATCCCGGGCCCCCTTCGGGCGTCGAACAACGTTGAATCACACATATGATAATGCTACGAGGAATGTTCGACACGAAAGGAAAGAAAATTCATTTTTTGGAACCTTTTCGATTGGGTATTTCTTAGAAGTATCGAAATAAAGTGTTTTTCGACTGATCCGTCAAAATTACGATTGTTCGACTCTACGGTGCAACTACCCAACGGTAGCCGCGGTCCACACATTGTAAGCCTGTCAAATTAGCATCCCAGCACCGATACATCAAGAGGTATGCAGTAAATGAAAGAGAGAGAGAGAAAAAAAGGGTGAGCTGCTCTCGATCGCCTATGTTTTCACAAGAATATCAGAGACATACCAGTTACACCCCTAAACGCACGCGCAAAGAGAGAGCCACGGATAAATGGATATACCTAGTATACCCGTGTCATTTCCCCGAGTGAGCGTGTAATGACGAATAATGGGATGTGCCCTCCCGGGTAGCGAACCGGTCCTCCCTGTATATATACACATGATGTCGTGTATGGAGCGTCAGAAAAGAGGCACACTGGCCACGGGTCCGAGAATGACTGATGACCATGGGAACGTCGTGGCAGAGAGAGAGAGAGAGAGAGAGAGACAACGAGAAGAAAAGGGAAGCTAGAGACGGTGATCAGGTAGTTTTCTTCTCTATTGTGCCCATACGTATACCTTGTGTGGAGTCGTGCGGAGAAAAGACCAAATCTTTGTACACATATCCTATATGTACATACCTAAGAAAAGGCACCTCCACCTTCAGGTGAAACGAAGAAGAGGAGTGGGAGATCTAAAACGCATAATATACGCGTTTTTTCCTTTGATTCGCTGTGGCTTGTTATTCTATTCGCTGTATTCTTCGCGACTCTCTCTCCCTCTCTCGGGGTGGCCTCCATATGCGCGTACATTCGCATCGCGAGCTAGCCTCGATGAATATAATTATATTGAGATATTTATGAGTAAAGGCATCGTTTGCTCATTTGCGATTACTCGGAAAGGTAATGAGAATATGTGTTACAAGAAGCATTGTCATTCAAGCGTGGCAGACTAGTGGAGTCTGATGTATTTGAATTTTAGATGTGGCGCGGGCTGATGGCTTTATTTTTATCGTGGTGGTTTTTAGACTTTTTTTTTTATCGAGGAATGATTCATTTACGAGGGACCGAAACACTTGACTTGGGACGAGAAGCGATGACGAGCTGCAGCTTTCATTTCATTATGATTTCCATTTAGATACTCTGGTTGTACAAAAGTTGTGGCTGTTGTGATTGAGATTTTCTTTTTTTTTTTTTTTTTCGTTAGAGATGTGAGTGCTGTTTTACAATGCGGTACGGCTCTCTGGTGATGCACCTTTTCAGTTTAAAACGGATGCGCTGCTGAATAAAAGATCACCTTGTTCATATCTGAATCGACACGGTGTACGGAGTATGAGTTGAAATGTGTACGACATGTTTTGACGATGAGACTGGATTTTTACCGGAGGTTGGTTATTGAAAACTAAAATATTATAGACTTGGGCATACTTATTTTATGGATTTTCAAACACTTTAATAAGAAATTTTTTTTTCTTGATAAAGTTAATTTTTNCAATGCATCGCTACGAGAGAATCTACGTATTTCGTTGTACGTATACGTTTGAAGGACAAAGTTACGACAGTCGTACGACATATTACGTAAAATGACTCCAGACCTTACCTTTTTTTTTTTTTTTTTTTTTTTTTTTATAACGGTTTTTTTAAATTTTTAAAATTTTTTTTTTTTTTTTTTTTTTTTTTTTTGTATTACAATGGTTTTCAAATCTTTAAAATTGTTATGAATATTTTCTTAATGCCACCTCCATTAAGTACGAACTTTTTTTCATGAATAAAACTACAATCCACAAACACAGACCTACCGGGCGCAAGGTATCGTCAATTAACCACCTGCGAGGAATAAGCCGGTCCTTTATTCTGGAAAAAAAAGAGACTCCGAAGCCCACGCTGTTTTCTCACCAGAACACAAAGTCCCATCGCTGATCGAGGGCCTTTCATTGGAAGATATTGCGCAATGACCGAGTTCATCCACCTCCCGAAAAAAAAAAAAAAAAAAAAAAAAATTTATAAAAAAAAAAAAAGTATTCGGGCTCAAGGTTGGGTGCTAGAATAATTTTAGTCTTTAAAATTGCATTCTGATTTTAGTACGCTGTAAATTGTGAATCTAAAAAGTAAGATTATTTTATCACGTGAATTGCCATAAAAACGTTTTCAGAGTCGATTACAACAGAAAAATATGAATAAAATGATTAAGTAACAAATTTAATTTACAATATGTTTCTTCTTTTGTTTATTTATTTCATGTGATTTCATTAGTATTAAATCTCTCGTTTTCATAAATAAAGTTACAAATGTCACTCTGCTCTATATTACTGGACCAATACTCTAACATACATATTTTATAAAAATACAGCTAAAAGTTTCTTCTCGGGAAACACAAAGAAAAAAAATCCCCCCGATTTTGGTATCGACACTCGACAACCTCTCCCCTCGCTGTTATTCTTTCTTACACGCAAAGAACGTCAGCTTACGACAGAAGCGATTCTCACGGCGTGTATACAACGCTCACTTTTTGCAACAGATCCAACGACTAACTCGTGTAATTGTTACCTAAACGACAACCAATGCGACTGTATTTATATACTTGTCCAAGCGGCATACCATCCACAGCTCACGAGCACGTTTGTTCAATCGATTTTCCGACACTCGAATTTTTTTTTTTTTTTTCCGACGAGTGTTTTCGCACCTTTCGATCATTACACTCGTAAAAAAGCCCATTAGCCGTTTCCTTTTTTTTCAGGTTACAAAGACTCTCTCCTTAAAGTACCAAAAAAAAAAAAAAAAAAAAAAAAAAAAAAAAACGTACCGTTACAACTTACTGCACTCTCCATCGACATCATCGTCATTTTCCACACTCGAGCAATCAACGATATAAAACTCCCCGACAAATTTCAATTACACCATCTGGCAGAGCCCCGGGCTTTTTAATTGAATTCTCGCCTCTCTTTCAGCTTTTTTTTTTCCTCTCGAAAATCGGATTTTTCCACGGAGAGCAGAAAGCCGACAGCTTCCTGTCACCCGGCATATAAATACAACACAATACGCAGCCCCTCGGCGAAAAAGCAGCTCGTTAAACTTGAAAACGTATATATATATACGCCGAAGGAGCCGGGAAACGAAAGCCGCGATAATTAATCCAACGTGGTTGGCTCGCGTCACGGAAATCGCGTTGATTCTTTCACCCCTCCCTTCTTTTCCCGCTCACACTTCGACACTCCACGTGATGTTATTTAACTTTCATTACCCGCCGACTGCAGGACTCTTATCGATATGTTTGCTCGAACGAGCCGCGGATACTCTGCCACGGGCACGATCGTCCTTTTACCCCTGATGCCTGCCGCAGGACCTTTTTCTTCCGATTCGAACAATTAATTGTACCTTGTAAAGACAGCACCTACAAATGATATTTTTCAATAATTTTGTACACGTTATTCATCACCCGCTGCGTGGACCGTCCCTTTGAAGATCCTTTGTACTTGAAATTTTTCTCCCGTATGGTTGACTGATTGAGAAAAACGACGATTTAACGAGCACAGTTTTCACATCCCAAGAGCACCAACTCGATTAATCACTCGAGATGTTGTACTAGTGTCTTACATCCACGAGGGGCACCCATCGCCCATACACTCGTACTTTCCACCGGGATGGTCCTTCGAACACGGCACACACGTCGATCATCGAGCCATCGGATTAAATCCTTGCCCCGTACGCATAAGCCGTACATGGCTCAATTGTCGCCTCGACTCGTGTCTACGACCGTACAATGGGATCCCCGTGCCTCGTTGTAAACAAATCGTTAAGTATAGGAGAAGGAAAGGGCCTTGTCTATTAAAAGAAGAGGAGAAAGAGCCGGAAAAAAAAAATCCGTCCATTGTGATCGCGACGGAAAGGGAAGAGGGTGGGGGGGGGGAAGGTAGGCTGCTTTTGATGAAATTTCTTTTCACGCAAGCGTCACGCGAGTCAAAGTCGCTGCGAGATTGAGAAATCTCCTTTCGTCCGGATGAGTGAGGTAGGTATAGGCTCGAAAAGGAGGTGGATGTGTATTGGATATACACGCTCGCGTGTTCGTGTGGATTTATATATATATACGTATACGCACCTACGCGGGACAGGTTGGTATAAATCATCGGCCGAAAGGATACGGGCACAAAAGAAACGGGAGCCGAGATGGAGAGCAGATTTGCCAGATACGCTTCTTTATTTCAATTATTCAAATTGCCCACCGCAGCTCTCGGGCTCCATGTATACGTATGTGTGTGAGTAAACATTCTCGCGTTCGTGTTCACCAGGTGGTTCGAGGTTTCTTTCTTTTCTGATCGCTTGTGGCTTGTAACGTGCACGGGCGTACCACATATTAGATAAAAGAGAGATCTGACGGACAAATTGTGAGATACGTGGTGAGTAAATTGATTTTGGAGCCATGAAATTTTGCAACTGCGTGTCTGACAAGAGAACCGATTGGGAGGGGGGGGGGGAACAAAAAAATTTCGATATAATCACCGTTTTGGAGGTAATCTACATAATATACACACCACGAGCCCGCGCGTATCGCGATTTCTCGTCGGCTCGTCTCCGTTATCTTATTAATTAGCACGACGAATATCTGACACCGTGTTTTATCGCGCGGAACTCGTGAATCGAGATACGCGCGTACACACGAGGGCATGTACGATGTGTTGTGTATAAAAGTAAGCGCTAAATTTTCACACTCGCGAAACAATAAAAAAAAAAATAAAAAAATAAAAAAGAAAGGCAGACGAGAACGTGTCCGAAAAACGAAGAGAAAAATGAAGAGGATGATAAAGGCGCTTGCACGCCGAGATAAGGCTACTAAAAAGAGCACCAGCACCATCAGCAGCAGTCCTCGCGGGATGGGATACATGAATAAATGTGTGTATATGCATGAGAAACCTGCCAAGATGACTGGGTGATGGTGAGCTGTTACTTGGGATTTATTGTTACGTCAAATTATTGTAAAGATGTACATTTCCTAACAACATATTGCCAATTATTATTTGAACACCGTTGCATTCTTTGATAAAGTCTTAGGGTAACAATTTATTTAATTTTTAAATAAAGGAAAAAAAAAACTTTCTATACCTCCGAGATGGATAGATATACCTGTTTAACGTATCGGGTACTACACGCCCTTACATTGACTCGGAGGAAAATCAATAAAGTGAGTAAGCAAAGTTGATAACTCAAGCGTGTAAACTACACGAAGCGTATCTTAAGCCGTGCCCTTTTACATCAGCCCATCCAAGCAGGTATATATATACTTAATATATACGAACCGTTTAACGTGGAAAACAACGCTCGCAGTTGCGCACAAACGCGACTACACCGTGTAATGGGAGTTCACGGGCTCGGGAGAAGAAGCCCGTGCTTTTACCTGTTAGCTTTTCTCTCTCTCTCTCGGTCTCTGGTATGCAGCTGTACGTCGCCAAGAACTTATCTTGTCTGGAGACGCGATGCTCGCATATGCCCCCTCTCTCTCTCTCGCTTTCTGTTCCTATACCCTACCAACACCCCTCCGAGTGTCTCCCCATACGTATACCTGTGTCTCTGGGCATGCCGTACTTAATACCTTATCTTGTTAAGCAGTGCGCTTTAGATTGTCGCCGAAGAGCGAAACAGCCACGCTTTCTCCCCAATGCGTGTGTTTACGAATTTCAGTCGAGGATGCGAAAATTTTATGTCTCCCGCGATCGGATTAATCATCGCGAGGATGAAAATTATACCTATGTATACATGTAGCTGACAAACACTTTTGTGATTCTTAAAAAATAAGTACAACAGATGGGTATTGGATGAACAATGCATCGCTACGAGAGAATCTACGTATTTCGTTGTACGTATACGTTTGAAGGACAAAGTTACGACAGTCGTACGACATATTACGTAAAATGACTCCAGACCTTACCTTTTTTTTTTTTTTTTTTTTTTTTTGTATTACAATGGTTTTCAAATCTTTAAAATTGTTATGAATATTTTCTTAATGCCACCTCCATTAAGTACGAACTTTTTTTCATGAATAAAACTACAATCCACAAACACAGACCTACCGGGCGCAAGGTATCGTCAATTAACCACCTGCGAGGAATAAGCCGGTCCTTTATTCTGGAAAAAAAAGAGACTCCGAAGCCCACGCTGTTTTCTCACCAGAACACAAAGTCCCATCGCTGATCGAGGGCCTTTCATTGGAAGATATTGCGCAATGACCGAGTTCATCCACCTCCCGAAAAAAAAAAAAAAAAAAAAAAAACTTTCACTGACTCTACAACACATTGTATACATACACACGACTCGGACGACAAAATGCCCAAAACTACGATGGTAAATTTGATTGTTCGTCGAGCCAAGATTTCCCATGGCGTTTCCAAAGTCCCGGCTGGAGGTCCACTCGCTCCCGCCCCTCCCCCGCTGTGCTCCCGTCTTTTCGACTCGGACTTTTGGCGTTCCTTAAGTGCCTCTAAACGCGTCCCCCTATACAATACTCCATGTATACAGAAAAGCGCGCACCCACACACGCAGAAGCTACGGGTGCTATTGAACGTGTGGGTGCGCAGCTTGTGGGAAGAAAAATCCGAGGCTTTTTATCGAGAGACGCGGGGGTGTGAGAATATTAGCGATATTCTTCTGTATGTTTTTTTCCCAACCATTTCTCCGGTGGTTCGACGAGGCGCAGGAAGCGTCCTTCCTTCCTGTCCGCAGATTTAAATGTCCTTTAGACTGATTTCTATGCCCACGCGGGAGGCTGTTTTCTGTATGCGTACCTTATATACGTCGAGTTTTGAAAAATGGTTTTTTTTTTTGTTTTTTTTTTTAATGACAATCGGTAATGGCCCTAATGATAATTGATGAATTTTAATACGCGTAATTTGTGAGAGGGGGGAGAAAAGTGTGATTGATGGCTCGGTCGACTCTTGCTTGAAAAGTTGAATGCAAGACTAATCAAGTCAAACAAAAGAGAAAGAAAGGCGAGGACAAGCAAAAACAAAGAGAGGCGATCGAGTGTCGCCGAAAAAAAAATGACTCGGCCAGAGTCGGACGAGACGAGATGCATAATATAAGAAGAGCCAACGCAGACGCGCACGTGTTGGTGGCTTGGTCGGCTCGTTAAGCGACGCGAGAGAGGGAGAAAGTACGAAACAGTCTAAGGGCACGCTACTAATTCAGGTTGACATAATTGGGGGTGTTTGTTACCTAGTGTGGACGGAGCATCGGTAGGGAGGAGGGGGGGGGACTACGAGGCTGTGCACCTCGCGCTTACAAGATCGTATAACGAGAGCTTCGGAACATGGAAAACCTCTTCCTCGGACGATCCTCGGGCCCGATAGCCGATGCTATCGCGTGTACCTCCCGACAGCGTGTTCCCTCCCTTTCCCTGCCCCTGAATCTCTTGGACCAGAAGAGCTTCCCCTTGGTCCGCTCCGATTTCTTTTCTTTTTTTTTTTCTACTTTTATTACTAATCTTTTTTACTCCGGACTCTCTTTTGTTTTTTCTCGACTCTACATATCCGCTGTTACACGCTGCTCGCTCTTTCTCTCTGGCAGATAGAGAGGAAGAGCACGGAGGGCTGCTGTTGCCGGCTACTCTCGTGTTTTCGCGTACGTACATGACTACGAGAGGGGCCTCGACTCCGGAGTAGTCGTAGCAGCCGATTTCTCTTATTTCATCTGTCCTACTCTCTCGCTTTTTTTTTTTTTTTTTTTTTTTTTTATCCCCCAGTGGACACCGGTCCGAGGGCTCGCCTCGTCGTTACATCGTACCTTGAGCAAAATTCGTTTTTTTTTTTTTTTTTTTTCAATAGTACTACTTGTTGTGACCTCCGCGTCTTTGTTCCCTATCTTTTACCTCAATTCTTTTTTTGTACTTTACTAAACCTAAAACGTATCACCTAGTTTTTTTTTTTATTGGGTAAAAAAAAAAAAAAATGATGCAAAATATATATTTAATATTCGGCTAAACCGAACAACGATTCACCTCGCGGTAGTTACGTCAACTTGTACGTAAATTCCTCAATCGGCATTATAAGTATACATTGCAGTGCATCATATACACGAATGGAGAAATTCATCGAGATTCTCGTACGATTACGAAATATATATTTACAAGTTTTTTTTTTTTTTTTATATAAGGTAACGCAGATTACAGCGTTCACGGTACAGTATAACGCGCCACAAAGCTGTACGACCTCGCGACATCTCATTATGCAACATCGTTCCCTCGTACATGCATCCATCGGAATGCTCATGTGATGTACATCGATATGGAGGGGAAATCACAGAGCACTTTACAAGCACGTTTTCTCTATCCACCTCCTTCCCCTCTCCCTCCCTCGTAACTCACTTTGGGAGATGTTGATCGATTCGTGCTCTCGTGCATGGATAACGTGTATAATCGGAATCGTGGATTTACCGCGTAACATTCTCGCTATGTAGAATTACGTACGGCGAATCGACGATTACTTTTCGACCGGGAGAAAATTCTTGGCTCACTGTAGTCAGCTTTTAATTTTCGATTATACGACGAACAATAAACAACAGTCTCCTTGTAAGAAAAAAAAAAAAAATACCCTCCCCCCCCTCGGCAAGATCAAACGAGAGACGAACACGGGCGCTCGTGAAAGAGGACACTATACGCGGCGTTACATCGACGGAATAATATGTATACGCTCGGCGGCGCTTGTAACGTATTATCCCCGACGCATCGTCCCCGAAACGAGATCTCGAGACGCGGTTAACGACAGACCGGGGCAGTGAAGGAGATAAGGGAGTCCCACCAGAAGGGCCTAATTTACGCCTTTTTTTTTTTTCTATTCATCGCTCGGTCGCGCACGAGGACTTTGCAGTCGAATCATAATTGACTGATAAAGTGTACGTACGAATACGTAAGAGTTTTACGAGCTACGGTGCTTATCGGGACGACGATGTTTCGTCTGTTTTTTTTTTTTTTTAACCGACGCCGTGTCGAGTGGCTGTTATTTTCTGGCTGTCGAAACTCAACTGTGTATATACTGTGTTCTCGGTGGGGCACCGGTTGTCATCATCATCATCATCATTTTCTAATCAGTTGGTCCAGAAAAGAAAAAAGAGTTTTTCCGAATGAACGTAAACCCGTTACCAATTGATCCAGTATTCATTGCACAAGCAGTTGGAAGCTTACAATAAAAAAGGCACACGTAGCATTGGAAACGCGTGCAAAAGTGTGCGCGCACAAAGCCACATCCATCATCCGACTGACTCGGACAACGTTTTCCGTTCGAGCACCCAAACCGCAAGCCTTGCACAACAAAACGAGTAGAAGGGAAAAAAAAAATACATACATGTATAGCTGGTTTCCAATTTCAAAGGGTCCCGAAAACGCCGAGGAGCCGGAAAAACGTCCGCAACGAGCCGTATCCGACCCGCAGCACCCGATCGCTTTTCCAAAACGGACACACCACCTATGCACACATACACGCTTCTTGATCCCTAAAAATCGCTCGCGCAAATAGAGATAGGGTGGTGGTCCTGTAAACAGCCGCTCGCACGTTCGCTACCATATATATATATATATATATATATATATATATGTAGAGAAATTATTCAACCATTCAATGTTGAGTCCCTGGATTCGTTGTTANTATATATATATAATGTACGCTCGGCGCGCAAGGCAAACACCTACGCGCGCCCCGACACTGATGCTCCTCCAACGAGGCGAATCTCATAAAAGTATATGTACACAGATCCCAAGGCAACACGAGGGATCCGGAGATGGTCGTGGCTTTTTGACTTTTCGATGTGTTTGGAGAGTGTGTGTGTACCGGCTTTTCTTCCCGTCTCTTCCGTGGGTGCGTGTCCTCGCATTTATGAAAGTCCACCGCGACGTATATAACCCGTATTGTTGTTGTTGCACCAGGACTTTTTCTTCCGCCCTCGAGCTGCTTTCCTTGCCCCGTGCGACTCTCCGCCCAGTGTAAACACACCGCGTCGGATGTTGTTTTAATTAACGCTAATCTGCGGCTGGTTTCCACTTTACACGTTTGAGGGAGATAAAAAATAAAATAAAAAAAGGTTTCTCCGAACCACCCGGGTTTGTTTTTCAAGGGTTTGACATATATCGCTGTGGAGGGAAAGTAGGGGGAAACACTTTGTCATTCGCTTCTATGGTGAATTACATTTTCAGGAGATAAAAAAAATTAAATTCTCTCTTGATAATCCTTTAGAGGATTCCATCAGGGAAAAACATTCGTTAACGCATCCCTTGACGTGCGTTTATACAATTCGTAGATATACAGAGTCTTTTAGTCGTAAAAACTACTTTGGAAGGAACATCGCAATTTTTTCGGGCTTTTAATCAAAAACCTTTCAAAAAATTACCCCCCGATGGTGCACTTTTTTCAAGATTGGGTCTAAAATTAAAATGATGGCGCTGTTGATTCATACATGGTGTCCAAAGCGTCGAAGTGCACTTAACGGGTGAATTAACGCTTGGTCGGAAATTACACGGGCGTGAGGAGGAAACCCGAGATGTCGATTTCACGGCCACTCCGGTCGAGGGAGCAGTGTATATATGTATGTGGCCGACGCCTACGCCTCAAGGGGTCCTCTACAGCGTAGTACACGTGTTCCGCTGGTTTTCCAGATTTTTCGAAAGTCGAGCTGTGTTTTTCTTATCTTTTTTTTGTTTTTTCGTTCCCTATGGTCGGAGAGGGGGAGTGGGTATACGGACGAGTCCGGCCGTAAAAACAAACGCAGCCTCTGCCCGTGTCGTGTAAGATGTTGAGCGTGTCCGTGCAGTGTCGATGGGTGAGGGGGAGCTGTGACATTTTTCGTGTTTTCAAAGGCTTTTCAAGAAGATGTATTGTGTTACACGCGGAGTGCGCCTCTCGATCGAACGATCATCGAGTCGTTTCGTGCGACACCACCCACGTGAAGCATGTCTATGAAATCCTTCGCTTTTTAAGAAATAGCCGTAAACGAGCTCTTGAGCCATTTTATTTTCCATGTAGTCAACGATATATTGTATACGCTCCAGCTGTGGCCTACAATGTATGGCCATGCAGACACGGTCCAAGAGAACCTATTGACAGGAGGTACTGAATAAAATCATAAAAATAAAAGGCCGAAAATAACATTTTCCCAATCCCCGTGGCAGTGTATATAAGGGTATACTCGTACCGCACACGCAGCAACCCCTCAAAGGGCCCCCCCTTTCCTATATATTTGCACCAAACGTTCATCCTTTCCTATACCTCGAAGGAGTGTATCATGCAAACAGGGCTGCTATGCGTGGGTCCCCGATGTTATTTGCCCTGCCGTCACTCTCGCCGGTCATCCCTAAGTAGGTATATACATTATACATACTCGTAGCGTTCGAGTGATTTTCCGGGAAGAGAATAGTCTTTGCGTGTAAGTGTATAATACGCATATATGTATGGAGGGAAAGAAAAGAGATACTAACCTCGTCCTCCTCCTCCTCCTCCTCCTCTTTGGGTGACGGAGCGTCTGGTGGAATTGAAAAAGGAGAGATTTCCAAACAGCACTCGAACGCGATCGTATTTCAAGAGCCCATACGTACACGAGATACTCACGTATACGTCCTCCTTGTGACAAAACGCGTGTTCCGTCCCCCGCATATTATTACCCATACATATACACTGTACGGGGACGCGCTCACTTCTCTGTATGTATACTTATGGGATGCGTGGCTCTTAAGAGCAGATCTTACAATGCGGCGACAACTCGTTCCCTCCTCGTCGTTTATTAGCTCCGAGTTCCGAGAAGCGACGGTGCGCTTTGGGTAAAAAATGTAGCACACGTGCGCGCGTATACGGCCGCAAACGACGAGCGACGGGAGGGAATTTTCGGGGCGCGAGTGTATCACGGTATATAGGCACGGCGTCGCGGGCGTTTACGGCCCATCGAGGCGTGGCGAGTCTTATTAACGGAAGGAAGTAGTCGGGGACTTTGCCGCATTTCGTTTGGGCCTCTTGATTTTTCTGAAACTCCGGGAGTCCTTTGCAAAAGGGTGATCAATGCTGCGGCTTTTTCTCAGGGAGGGTGGCTCTGAAACAGACGAAAAAAATCACAACGTTAGTCGATCATAAATCAATGGTGATTTAATTTATTAATTGATTCGGTTGGTTGAACGAAATTGGGCTCTTTGACCTCTAGAGAAATAAGACGGGGCGAGGTATTTTCGCACTTCATAAAGTCATCAAAAAGCACATTCCCGGAGCTCCGATGAATCGAGAACAGCGTTTACGGTCGCGTCCAACTCCGCGTGACGTATTACACCCAACGCGTCTGGGCTCTAAATTTCAGGGGGGAAGCAAGAAGAAGCTCGCGCGCTAGACAGACGGGAAAAAGAGACACTCGCGTGTGTTATATCCTCGAGAGAGAGAGAGAGGATAAAGTTGGCCCTGGGCGACACGGCTGTATTTATAAGCAACAAATGACAAAAGTGACGGGGCGAGAAAACGGGGCCGACTCGCGATTTATGTCGCAGCTGTACACACGTGTATATATATACATACACGACGTTACACCGTAGGCGCGCGCGAGCGCGGAAAATAAAGAGCGAGCGGGGGGGTGTGTAGTCGCGCCTCGCTTGAAATAATATTACTGCTGCTTTGAGGCATTGCTCGGGGACACGCGGCTTCTTTTCCAAGGGCTCGTATATAACGCGAAATTTACACGAGTACCAGGGAAGCCGGCTTGCACTGGCGAATTTAAAATTAGACCGCGACTGCAGCCCATGGGCTCTTCAACAATAAGTACGTACGTATAGGTTGGTCGTTATTTGTTTGTTTTTTTTTTTTTTTTTTTTTTTCATAGTCAGATAAAAGTGACACTCTTGTGTTGGCCTGAAAAGAGATAAAATTTGGGGAAAAGGAGGAACGTGCATCTACGGAATAATTAACATCGCGATGCACGCTCCTCGAGCTTTAGAGCCGTATAAACGAGCGACACTGAACACGACACGCAAGTGTCTCGCGAGAGACAATACTCTCCCAAGCTCGTTTCTCATCTCGGCAGAGGAACTGTTGGGAGGGGGATGAGCTGCATTTCTCAAAACGCCGTGGGCGTTACAGTGGAACACGCTGTCGCGCTAAAAGCTCATCCTGCACCGGCACGACAGCGAGCACACAGCATCTGGTTTGCATCGTCGTGTCTCTCTCGACTTATCGATGTTTATGTTGAAACGACGCACTTAACAGCGCTGACGGAGGTACTGTGTACCGGGTCCTGGTTTATCGTGACGATAAATAAAGCGAGCGTATACAGATACGCCGTATGAAAGCTTGAATAATAAAGAGGCGCGAATTACACGGGCACCCATGAACGAGAGCTTGTTACGTTTTTTTGATTGCTCGGTGGTGTTGGTCCCTGGTACCTTAGGAAATGGGAGTTTTCGGATAACCAATTGACAAACATGTCGATCGCCACTAATGGGTACTATATGGCTTAGTGGATGAAAAGTGGATAAATGTGACTGGCCGAGGACGAATAATAATCAACATTTTGATTGACGGTAGGTGTTATTTTTTGGAACTGTAAAATAATTCCAAATGACGTAATTTTCGATTGAAATTTAAAATCTGGTACAGCATCCTTAGCCTGTGTATGTTCTGTGGGAGAAAAAAACTATTTTTACAGTCGACTATAGTATACGCTTTCTCCGTCACCCGAAGAAGCCATGAATCCGTCAACGATGATCTCCGCACAGGTCCACCACAATAAAAAAGAATCGCTGATGACCACTCGCTGGTCTTAAATCTTCTTCCCTACACAGCTTCTCCTGACACAACAAGCGCGCATCACCTCCTCGACCGGATACACCTTTCACGCGTTCGTGCCTATACGGTATGATGATGAATACCTATACACTCCTTCGCTTCCATCGTCGCATTAGCCGATGTAACTTTTGTTGCCCACGCACACATCCAACTCCCTTATACGCGTATATATGGACACGTATATACGTAACGGATTGAAGAGGAGACGGGGAGGAGTATCGGACAAAGGACTTGTAGATCGAGAGATGCGTCAACGGACCCAGGGCCTCATGAGAAATGACCATTTCGAACTTCGACCAACGTTCTCAACCGTTCGCGTGTGTATCCGCGAACACACGCCGCGCAAAATTTAAAATACACTTTGGAGATCTCGGACAAAGAGAGAGAAAAAAAAAAAAAGAGAGAGAGAGACGGAGAAAGGGTAGGGATCTAATTTGACTGATGATGGACATGGGACATCTCGACGCTCTTTGGTGCTCGAGGCATTTTGATCGTAACGGTAATCGTGTGTGGCTCGTCGTTTTTGAGTTTGATTTGTCTCCGTTGCCAAGTACTGACGTGACAGTCGGACGAGGAAAAATGGCAACACGAGCTGCTTCTCTTCTGCCAAGGCACGCGAAGCTGCTGTAATGGCCGGAATGGCAGTTGTCATCTTTTCGAGAAAAAAATATCGCCACAGGGAATAAACGTTCATTTTTGATAAGGAGTGTATAGGTAGAGGCTGCGATTGATTGATTAATTGATACTCGAAATGAGATATTACAAGGAGGAGTAGAAACTTACATGGACAAGAGAACATTTTCAAGGAAAGCTGGTGATGAATACGGCTACAACGCGTCGTTTCATTTCATTTTTTACAAAACCGAGTGTTTTATCACGTGGGTAAAAATTCACGAGCGTAACAAGACCGGGGCGTTATAACACATCCCGTCGTTAATCTTTTACGCGTGAAAGCACAAACATTTTATCATCCCAGTGGACTTGGATACACGTAATCACTGAGTGATAAACAATTCGAAAAACCTCACCAACTTTGGTTTCTCGCTTTCCGATTACGAGCTGATTATTTATTG
The DNA here is from genome assembly GCF_000648655.2 of Copidosoma floridanum. The sequence continues at coordinate 855,224 of NW_019382712.1, forward strand.
AATTATTTATTGAAATTACCAACTGATCGATTACGAGCACAGAACAGCGGAAGCGATATCATCTGGTTGGAACTACTACCATGTAAATCTGCTTTTGCGTACATGTCGAAATCTCCGAAAAATTCATGTAAAAAACTCAACAGCAGTACTAAAGCTTATTATTTTGTAGATGAAATTATCATTATTTTGATACCACCTCAATAATCTGTATCTTTAGATCCGGTTGATTTTATTACTTTGTTAGAGCTAAAATTGAAGATTGTTTTGAGTTCTTTCAGATATGTTTGTGTATAAGAATTTTTCTACAGCCATGATGGCTTCTTCATTGCACGGTACACTGACGTGGATAATAATTTTTTACACTCATTTTTTTTTCGTTGCACATTCCAGAAATAGCCTTATCAATAAATCCTCTGTAAAAAGAAACCCTAGTGTACATTGCCGGTAATATTTTTTCATTACAGTCTATTGGACCACAAGATAATATTCCGATGAGAGTATTTTGTCCCTTGTTTTCTAACACGAGAGGTCCTCCACTATCACCCTTAAACAGAAAAAAATCATTCAATCACTTTGTTTGATAATAAATTGCTAAAAATATAGTACAAGATACCTACCGCGCAAACACCCATAGGAGTTGTACTCATAGACTGTACCATTTGAGAACAAAACGCTTTCATGAAATTGATTGCTTTGTACGGCTGTAACATGGTACATTCATCCACTGTCAAAATACGAGTTTTTGCAGAATGCAAATATCCATTTCCTCTTCCTTTTACAACAGGTTTATTACCATCCGAAAAAGTGACGCTGACTTTATTATAACCATAACCAGTGATAGTGGGTTGTTTATGAGTAAATAATTCAAGATTGTCTATAGTTAAGAGTTCTGGCAGAGTAACTTTTTTCATATACTTATTGTCTAACGGTATCACTCGATCGAGCTAATGAAGAATGATAATCAGACAGATCATATTTTATTTATTGAAAAAGAAAATAAACATACCTTTAGTACAGCAATATCTCCTTCAAAGAATTTATGGTTATTTTGATGATCAAAATCTGCGTGCATGTAGATTTCTGAAGCATTTGCGTAAAATTTGAACTCAGAATTTTCCGAGTTATCAACACCGGCTGCAACTTTAACTCCAACAATTTCTCCACTTTCATCAATGACACAATGAGCAGATGTTACAACGTGCCATTTAGTTATTATGGCACCATTACAATTAGATCTTGGAGTACGAACGAGAACATGATAAGGAAACTTGGAAATTTTCGCTAGTTGGCCTCCAATAATATTTTCAGTCTTGAGTGTGTAAACTGTACATAATAAGTGAAATTATCAGTAAATACTGAACATTTGACCTTTAGTGTCTAAAACTTTTTTTAAAGTATGCCTTGCACATCATGTAAATCAAGATAACACATTACATTTTTAATGTTTAATTTTTAAGTCTTGCCGATATTTTAATATTTACCATTAATAATTAACTTTTTGAGATGACACGTTTAACATCGAGGTGTTACAACCCAATTTTGGCGCCCTGTTCTTATAATCAAGGGTCTGAATTATAGTCTTATAAATAACAATTGTTAAGCATATCTTTATATTATAAATTTGTATCAACTAGTTACGTAATAAAAATCGAAACCTTCGATAATAGGGACAGGGCTCGATCCCTTTCAACTCAAACGATTTAGACTCTGAATGATAAAAATATTTCCTAACGAAACGCAGTTTTCTGCGGTATAGTAAAATACTGTAAAAGCTTTTCATTTGCGAGATAAAAAGTAGTAACTAAAGAGCATAAGTTTTTTTTTCATGTAAAAAATGACGAGTTTCAAAAAATTTAAATAATATTGAGTAGGGAATTCCAGTGCCAGATCATGAAAGGGTAATATCATACTTTTTATGTTCTTAGCTTCATAATTGAACAGGCTTACGTTTATCAAGTTTTTAATCATTTTGATGTTGTATTCATTATGATTATACAACATTTACTAAAAATTTTCTGTCACTCCTTTACGTTGAAAAACGCTATTTGAACATCAACTTTCTTGAAAAATTGTGTTTTGTTGCGAATTACACTGAAATTCGAACAGAAGTTTCGTAAAAATTTAAGGTAGCTTTAGCAGATTTTAATTACGCGACAAAAATCTGCAAAATTCAAAAATTATGTTAATTAAATATTCCTAAACTAGCAGTAAAGATATTCTAGGGTCATCGATATCATTTCCGTGTAAAAATTGCCTTCGAAAAATCAACAATTTAACATGAAGTCTGACAGGAACTGTCAAGAAATTTACTGTAACTTTAGAAACAGGGGATGAACACTAAACAATCAAGGATGAATACATACTATTATTTCTAACAAATCTATTCATACTTCAAAAAAAAAAAAAAAATATATGTTTCTGAGAGTTTACGGAAATTGAAGAAAAGTGATGTGTGATTTTTGATAAGTATTTATAAATCCCTGGAGTTGTCCCTCGCTTGTAAATATATTTACTACCAAAGCCACCTTAATCTTTAGATTCCAACCGTTTTATTACGCTTTTTACTTTTCTTTTGTAGATCACCTTAGTAAATTTACAAAAACCACACATAAAAGAAATTATTTAAACTATTAATTTTCCAGATTGTATTTTAATAATCTTACCATTAACACTCAAATGCAATAATAGATAACCATACACTAGTAAACCGATATTAAACATTTTGTACCGTAAATTAACTAAAAAAAAGTTGAAACTCAAAAAAGTCAATCTGAAGCAGTTACCTACAATTTTATAGGAGAATCGTTTACTTAATCAGCAGATGTTCAAATATCTTACAAATTTACTTGAACATTAAAATTTATTATTTCCACTGTTTCAATATTAGTCTTAGACTTAACAAAGTAAGTATATTAAAACTTACACTGAACAAATTTTATTTATATTGTAAAAAAAATAGCCCGAGACACTTGTTATGAAGAATAAATTTTTTTATTGGTACTATTCAGATTATTTGACGGCTCAATATATTAGATTGGCACAACGATATGAATATATTGTAATATGCATTACGCATAACTGAAGATGTAAATTTTTGCATAAACCTACACCTATAAGTGGTTATAAAACCACCATGTAGTTAACCATATTATTTTCTGCAAAACAATTGTTTGTGCCCCAACAAAACTTGCGTTCGTTATAACCTGTATTTATTACTATTACTAATCATCGTTGTTATCTAATCACTAGTTGTTATCAGCGCTCTATGGTTATTATCAATCATGTATGAATTTTAATACTGCTATTTAGTTGGTTTTAAGATAAAGAATCCAAAAAAAAAGAGTAAAAATAATATTATTACTTTCCAGTATTTTTTTCCTTATCTAGTGTACATAAATTTAGCACATCATATTTAATAAACTATATTTCTTAATTAATTTCATAATTTTCTTAAGGCTCTGTTTTTTAGAGTTAGTACGAAAAAAGTACCAGAGGATACACCAGATAAGCTAGTAGATAGTGCATCAAGCAAAAATTTTTATTTTAAATTCCTTCCATTTCTTATAATTGCAAATAGCTGCGTTACAGCAGCAGTAAATGCACAACAGCATAAGCAGTTCGGATAATATGAGCTAATACGCGTGCAAACGTTTGTGTGTTCGGGGGAGATGAAGCATGAAAACGCATATCTATACACTTAAGTACAGTTAGCAAACGTATACACGCGTAAACACACACAACTCGTTTCACCAGATAATTCAAGTAGGCGCATGGGATTAAATAACTAAAATACCTATGATTTCTGATGCTATATTTTCATTGATTGTACACGATAAGCATTGCTTTTAAAATCTGTTAAAGATGTCGTTAAAAGAGACTCAATCTTAGATGTCATAGGCATTTCTTCGATAGTAGTTAACTATAATAATCAATAGAAAACTGCAGGTAGATTTGTAGAATGATGTTTGCATTTTGCACAACGGTGATGAGTCTTTTCTAATATTGGAGAAAAATAATAAAAAATTTTGCTGAAAAATAGAAATGAGCGCTATAAAAACGGATGTACACTTATACTTACTACAAATGAACAAAATCTAATGAAGGTAAAGCGCGTTAGAGTTAGACAACTTCTGCAGCTTTGAAACTTTATCTTGATCAGTTTTTGTTTTCGTACATAGGTTTTTAAAGGTCCTCAAGTGAGTGATAAAATTACATTTCTTTTTTGGATAGAGAGATATAAAAAATCTACTTAAGAATAGTAACTCAATTTTTTATTCTTGAANAAAAGTATATTTTGAAGTTATAAATTATTTTTCAGATTCACTCAAAAAATATTTTGCCTTCCAGCAAGGAATAATCAGCATTTTTTATTCCCTGCTTTATGTAGATGTACGTTTTTCACGAAAACAAGAATAAATAAATTAATACGTATTTCTTTTCGGACAAAATTTTGTATTGCTGTTTCCTCCATTTACCACTCTAGATTTCCAGATTAAGATGTAGCTTTCTTATCTCAATGATAATATTGTTCCAATTGAGAAAAATAATATTAAAATTTTTTGAAGCCCTATGCGATTATAGGTAGAATACCAAAAAATATCAGATAAGCATTATTACTTGTTCAACGATCAAAATAAAAATAAAAAGCACCTTAGCATTACTTAACTCCCATATTTGAAAAACTTTATCTCAATCAAATTTTGTTTATGTAGGTAGGACTTGGTGCAGTCAACTATAAGTGAGTAATGAATCACGTTTTTGTCTTGAGAGAGAAAAAAAGAAATATAAAACATACTATCGACTATAGTGAATCGATAATTATCATTCTATAAAATTTATTTTAATAAAACATGTTTATTTTTATAGTTTTACTTGTTTTTTTGTTTTTTTATAATTAAAGAGATACATTAAGCAAAGTAAAGTATTTTCTGTCTTATATGATTCTTTTTAAGTTTTAGAAGCTTATCAAAAAATTATTTTTATATTTTTTGTTGTGAAATAAGATCCTTCAAAAGTAATAACAACTTTTTTATACAATAATACAGGAACTTTGATTATTATTCTTATGACGGATTTCATTTTTGCTGCACATTCCAGAAATGGCGTGATCAATAAAATTTCTATAAAAAGAGACCCTAGTATAAAGTGAAGGTAATGTTCTTTCATCGCAGTTCAATGGGCCACAAGATAAAATTCCGATGAGAGTATTTTGTCCCTTGTTTTCTAACACGAGAGGTCCTCCACTATCACCCTTAAATTTAAAAAAATGTATTTACTAGCTTTGTTTGGTATTCATTGCAAATATAACCTAGGTACCTACTTTACAAGTACCTTCAGCAAATGATTGCACAGAAGGTTTCATCCGCGAGCAAAATACTTTCTTGAAATTAATTGCTTTGTACAGTGGTGACATAGTGCATTCATTCACTGACAGAACATGTGTTTTTGCAAAATTTAATGCTCCATTTGCTTTTTTACTTGAAATAGGCTTATTATCTTTCGAAAAAGTAATACTTATTTTATTACAGCCATAACCAGTGATAATAGGTTCCGTATGAACAAAATAATCAAGATTGTCAATAGTTAACGGCTCTGGCAGAGCAACCTTTTTCATACACCAATTGTCCAACGGTATTATTTGATCGAGCTAGGAAAAAATAGTAATGAAGAAGTTTATATTTCATTTTTATATAAAAATAAAGGAAAAACTGAGTATACCTTGAGTACAGCAATATCTCCTTGTAACTTTTCAGTGTTATGCACGTGATCGTAATCTTCCGGTACATAAATTGTTGTAACATTTGCATGAAATCTGTACTCAGATTCCTTTAAGTTATTAACGCCAGCTGCAACTTTAACTTCAACACTTTTTCCATTTTCATCTAGGATACAATGAGCAGCTGTTACGACATGCCATTTAGTAATTATGGCACCGTTACAATGACGGTTCGACGTATGAACAAAAGCATGGTAAGGAAAATTGTAAATTCTTGCTAATTGACTTCCGATAATATTTTCGTTCTTGAGTGTGTTAACTATAAATAATTTTTAGTAAAATTTCAAGTAGAGGCTGTACACTTCACCTTAAGTATCTAAATTTTTTAATATAGGTTTTGAGCAGGATAAAAACAATCAAAGGAATATCAAGAGACCACATTAAATTAAGATTATTAAAAAAAACTAATATTATCCTTAAGTTAAACTCAAAATTTTAACGTGTCTCAATAATTTTTTGATAATATTTTCCGTCAGTGATTAATTTGTTAGAGATTGCAATTTCAACACCAAGATATATGTGGGGCAAACAAGATTACT
>NW_019382712.1:870332-941601 GCF_000648655.2 Copidosoma floridanum
CCCCGACAATATTTTCAGTCTGAAGTGTGTGAGCTGTAGACAATTTTTAACGGACATTTTTGTTATATACTTTTACATTTCACCTGAAGTCTATAAAACTTTTGTAATTGTAGGTCTTGCACTAAATGAAAATCAAAAGATCACATTGAGTTCAGTTTATCATGAGAGCTAACGGTATTTCCAAGTTGCTCTAAAAATTTTAACGTGTCCTAATATTGTTTAAAAATTTTTTGGCAGTAATTAATATTTTTCAGATTTCATGTTTAACATTAAGATATATATATTTATATATAGGCCCGAGTTAGTAATTTATCATAAAACCAAGAATATTTACTGAATTTTTTTTTTTGTGTAGTACTGTAAAAAATATGGTTAAAAAACAAGTAATAATTAAAAAGTATATACATGAAAACTTGAACAAACTCTCATTTTTAATGTTCATCATTATATTCATGTTATTTATATTATTACTGAATGACTACTTTTTAACAGTTACTCAGAAATTTGCAGTCTCTTATAAGATCATAAGTGAAAAACGTTTTATCATTGGCTTTCTTGGAAATTGGGTTTTATGAATTACATGGATATTTCAATACAAGTGAAGTAACAACTTAATAAATAGCTCTAATAATTATAATTTTAATTACGCTCTTGTGACTATCATTTTGAAGACCTCCTTAGGTGGTTTTACATAAAAAATTTGTACAAGGAATAATTCGAATGATTAATTTTGTTAATCGAGTTTTATGCACTTACCATTGATACTTAAATGCAATAATAAATAACCATACACTAGTAAATTCCGTTTAACCATTGCAATTGTAACTACAAAAAAAAATTCTTGAAGTAAAATCCGAACAAGTCAGCTTAGAACAGTGACGTACAATTTTATGAGTAAGTGAATCGTTTACCTAATTAACAGATGTTTCAACATCTGATAATTTCTATTGAACATCAATACAGTAACATTGATGATTATTTATTCTAGTAAACCGAGATGACACATTTTTTTTCAGTTCATTAAATAAAAAAAATGTAGCAAGTGAAACTCGAATTAGTCAACTTGGAGCAGATAGAAACAATTTTATAGGTGAATCGTATACTTAATTAGCAGATGTTCAAATGTTTGATAAGTTAACTGAAAAATTAATTTTTTTGATGTACGCTCTTTTGAAACAGTCTGATACACTTGTTGAAAAAAAAAAAATTTCGTTTGTACTATTCAGAATATTTTACACCGTAATATAGTTAGCACAAGAATATGAATATTCTTTTACTATTTAAATATCTTATAAATATTCATTTGAACGTTCATCTTCCTTATGTTTACTATTTCAATGTAACTCTTAGACTCGATAAAAGAATGAATACTAAAATTTACTTTCACATATTTTATTTGTACTGCAATGTCCTCGAATAGTCCGAGAGTCTTTCAAAAAAAAGTTTCTAATTGTACTATTCAGGATAATTTACACCTTAATATCGTTATTACATTGGTTTGAATGAATTTATGACATGCATGACGAATAATTTAGACATAAAAATTTTTCAGTAACCAACACATTTGTTGCAAGTTTTAAAAAATCAATATAAAACCTCCACTTAATTGATTGCATTGTTTTCTGCAAAACAATAATTTGTTTTGGTGCGCTGAAGAGATTTTCGATCGTTGTAACTCTTACGTATTATTATGAGTAATATTATTACAGAGGCATTTTTTGGTAATCGTACAGGTATGCAAAAGTAATAGTGTATTGGATGCAAATGTACTTAAGCTTGTAGTAGGTAAGTTAAGAAATAACCTGTTGACTCGCAACCATCGTCGCAATGCACCCGAGACGGAAGCTAGAGAAACACATCGTTGCAAGCTCTCACTCGATACTGCGGAGCTTACGATTACTCACGTTTGACGCGCCTCATTTAAAATCCATGCTGAGCTGCATAAATCACTTTGCCACACTATGTCTTCCCTTTCAAGCACCTCAAAACATTTTGCATAGCTCCCGTACGTATAAGTGCACGCATGCCCTCTAAATTTTTTCTTCTTACTCTACACCCTTGGCGTGAATTTAGAAGCTCATCCACCATACCGCGACTCTTCACGCATCACGTAAAAACGTGCGCACATACATTATGTGATACAAGCTGCAGCAACGTCGCTCTTCGTTGAACACTCGGGCCGTTTAGCTTTTCCTCTGTCCCTCTCGCGAGGCAATGTACAACCTGGCGTTTGCTAACGCGCTGTACGTATTTCTGCATCTCTTTTTCGAGCTTCTTACGAACTTGGGTTACTCGCGTGGCTGTGCCTCCCTTGGGTCGCTTCCAAAAGCGGTGCCTCTTTCGAGCGCCAGTGACATTTTTTGTTCTTTCATCGAGGTGCATGAAAGAAAGAGGCGGACCCTTAAGGAGGGGTGTTGCTGTTGTTTTTGGGTAATTTGTTGGAGGTGCCGACTGCTGTAGTTGGACTATTTGTTTTATTTTAATTTCTAACCCATAAGAAACCGTGCACGCGTTTATCGAAAAAAAAAAAGAAAAAATCGCAGTCAATCACTTTTTCTCGCAATCGTCGCTGGAACACGAAAATCCCGCGGCCCAGAGTTCACGGAAACAGCGGCACCTTTGATTGTATTTATAACATATTCGTGGCCCTGCAGTCATTATACACTCGTAAATCCCCTGGATTAGGTGAGGAAATTTCACGAGCGTCCGCAGCAACGTTAGTCTTTAGCGTTGGCGGCGTCAGGCCTCTGAAGTGCCGGGATTTTCATTGATAAACGTCGTAGCTCGCGCTATTTTTATCCTCCCCGTCCGGAACATTTGTAGTTCTTGTAATTTCTCTTAACCCTCCCAAGCACGGCTCTGCCTCGTTGACGCTTTGATTTACTCGGGCCCTTTGATGCCCGTGTAAAATCCACTGTACTGATAAATTGATGATTTACACCAGGACAAACGCGAGGCAAGTGCTTCCCCGAGCTCGTTAGTTTCTCAGTCTCCGGTGACCTTTTTTCCCTTCCTTTTTTTCAATTCTCTCGATTTAGAACGGATGATCCCTCGCAGATTGGGGCAAGAGGGGCAGAGCGAAAAAAAAAAAAAAAAACAATTTCCTCTACCACGCGTGTAGCAACTTTTCGAAAAATCATCCTCATCGTGTCAGAAAACACGATGCAGCAAAAATGACGTATCTTCAAATTAATGGCCATTCAAATCCAGTCGCGCCCAAGTAAACTTTGCGCGAAAATTAATCACCGCACATCAGTATTAAAACTGAATGAAACTTTGCCTCTTAATTCGCGGGTTGTCAAGCCTTGGCGAAGGGCGAGAGGGACAAAAAACAACAACCTCGCCCACACTACACATACACTCGACGTTTCAACGCCAGAGGGAATATAATATAATCTCGCGATATAAGTGGGCACAAAAGAGAGAATTGGACGCGTGAGATGAGACGGGGGAGGTACGGTGTGGGTGAGTCCGCAAAAGCAGTAGAGGCACACGCGGGAGATAGAGAAGGACAGCGACGATGGTATATAGAAGCAGCAGTTCGAATTCTCTGCGGCACTTTGCAAAGAGCATCGCGAGAGAGAGAGAGAGAGAGAGAGAGAGAGAAAGTAGACAGTAGAGGAGGACCGGTGGAGCAGCGGAATCGAGCAAAGTTTGTCGTCGGCATTAAGTCACTCTCTTGGCGTTATTTATAGCGCAGTGCATGCACATGCCCTTATATACACCGCACGGTTTGTCGCTGACAATCCAACCTCCCCTTGTCTACTGGCCGCTTCGCGTGGAAGTCCTTTAATGAAAAGTCCTTCTAAATCGTGTCTTTTAATTTGCAATCGTATATAAACTTGGACAAGCCTCTCCTTCTCTCTCTCCTTTTCGTCTCTCAAGTACTTTGGTGCTCTGGGAGCGAGACATTGTTCATTTCCACGTGCAAATGATTCAATCATTGAAGGTCGCTCGCAGAAACAATTTTTCGATTTTTGGGTTCGTCTGTTCACTTATACGCGTTTCCCTTTGAGAGTGGAATCTATTTGAATCAATTCAATGAAGATTTTATTATCTTATAGACATAAAACTAACGAAGATTAACCAGAGAGCTATTTCAACGACTCAACGTTACAACACGCATCAAAATGAACGTTAATACGTTACCAAGGTTATATATACCGTTCGTGTTCAAATAGAGGAGTACTAGTTTTTTCCTTGAAATTTTTCTAATTAAAACGCCATGTAGACGTTTGCGCGTAAAATTTTACAAACCAACTTGTTAGAACTATAAAGTGTTTGTTCAAGTGTTTCTTCTAGCAAATACGAGAAGTACGTTAATCATATGTGACAACACGCAAGGGTTGTATCTCATTAAACTTACATAATCAACGTAACGCGAAGCCACAGAAAAAAGTAAACGGGAATTCCTCCACAAACTGCGCGTCATCACTGAAGAACAGGGTCGCACTTATAGGTACAAGGATTCCCTTTAAATCGAAGATGTGTGTGGTTAAAAACCCACAAATTCAGTCGATGTCGACGTTATCGATTATCGTCGAGTTTTACGATTACCCAGGTGTCCTCACGCGCATAACGCATGTTATGCGTACATGGAGAAGCCAATTGAGCCACCGGCTTTTCGAGCACAGTATAATATCATCTTTTCAGAGATAACTTACCGAGCGTACGCGCATAAATAAATACGAAGAAGAGAATGTTCGGGGAGCACTGGTCAGGATACACCTGTTGTTCGTTTGTCTTCTTTCTTCTCTTGGCTTCTGTTCTTTTTGTCTCTTGTATTTTGTATCATGTAACTATTTTTTGCTTGCATGGATATGGTATGTACAAAGTTAAAAAGAACCGATTGAAACATCAATCGCGATAAGAGATTTCAATTACATAAATTTAGAGGTGCAATAGAGTTGCGTTGTCAAAATGATGGTAATTGAGGTAGGGTGTAATTTGTTGTCAGCTATCATGCTCTAGTCCAGCTCGCATGAATCACAGCCGTTGGGTTTTTAATTTCAACCTACCAGCCATAAAGCGCGCTATCTGTTTGGTGGAGTTTGAAGATAGCCACGGGGCAAATTAATGCGACAAGTCCCGGTGTGTCGCATCTCATCCCGTACACTTGGCTTCTCTAATCGAAAGTGTATGGCGTGCACTTGTTCATATATATCCGCGGTACTATCTAATGTAATAAAGTTGCTCGATAACAGTTGCAGCAATGAAACGGAGATAGGGATATGTGAGTCGGGGTTTCTGTCGCTATAATGTCGCGGCAAGAAAAATTTCGAGATACCAGTGTAATCGCTGCGTTTTGATACTCACGTTTTCCTACGAACGTTACCGTAGCTTTGATGCGAGCTTATGTTGTACTTATTTTATTGGTTCTTGCCAGTGTATACACAAAGTGGGGTTATTCAAGTTTTATATAAAGAAATATCGTTCGTACGTGATATACATTGAAAAATTATACATTGATGAACTACGATATCAAAAATTCCACATTTGTTAGATGATTTTACACTCCAAAATACACATTGAGATTGAAATAGATTTTGAGGATGTTATAGGATTATAATCCTATCCAATAATACCAAAGTGTTAATTCAGTAAACCCGTAGATAAATTTATTTTTTACGAGTATGAGAAGAAAGTTTATGTAGTTTTAATCATTCAATCTTACACTAGTGTTAACTTCCTGACTGTAAAACCCACCTTAACTCCAGTTCTTTCGGAAAACTAAATGATTTAGCCAACCAACATCATAAGTTTCTAACACTAAATAGTAAAATGTCTAAACAATCCAAGGTTTGCATTCAAATATGTAAACAGTGAGGAAATATGATATTTTAAACCTTCTAGCCTCACATTCAACTTGTAGTAAATTTCACTTTATTTGTACTTGTATTTTAGATAAATGAGCTAACAAAATATACAATTGACAAACTAATGGATCGATGAAGTAAAAAAAGCTTTTGCGCTACTGACAATTGTTTGAACAAAAATACCCATGGATATAAATGAATTCGTAAGAGTAATAGCTAATGAGGGTTCAGCGAAGTTTAATAGCAGCATATCCTGGTATGGGATCAAGTACCAAGGACCCAGTGGGTTTTACAAGGTTGCCATCCATTACAGAATGAAACTTACCGAGTATTGTCAAATATAGGTATCAACACAATTAAAAAAAAAATTTTTTTTTTGAACTAAAATAGCTGTAGCCATAACAATAACAATCGATACGTTGAAGGTGTCCATTGTCTTACCAACCCTCGCGTTCAGTTAACCAACAGGGAAACCTTTTTTTTTTTGTTTTTTCCTCAATCGGCTAACTCAGCGCGCCCCCCATTACAATAATTCCTCCTCCGTGGTGTTCCCCACGAACCACTGCTGCGGTTCCTCGCAACTAGAAAAGGTCGATCCAAGAAGCAGAGCAACAAAGGCAACAACGATACAGCAGTAAGTAAAGCTCTCCCACTTATACCGACCCACCGCCACAACAACCGTCGCTACTCTCGGAGCGGATTGTTACGAAAGGATTTGCGGTAATCCTCCCTCCCGTCCTCGGGCAAGACCGATCTAATTTGCATGCTGATGGTAATGGATGTGTATTTCCCCCGGTCCCGCTATCTTCCCTCTCGCTCTTATTCTCGCTTTTGTCGCCGGCTATACATACTCTTTCAATTCCCTCCTCCTCCTCCTGCTTCCTTTTCCTGCTTTTCCGCGACTCGAGAATGGCGCGCGACACCCGGTGCACAGGGTGCATATATATGTATATACACGTAGCTCAGTCTTGCATCCGCCCCCCGCGTATACAGAGCGAGCAAGAATGACTTTTGCAAAAGTTGATTCCCGAATTGTTATTCTTGGGACACGGCTGTTTGTGGAATTTCTATCGAGCCAACTTGGCCTGACTTATTCGAGAAGTTTGACGAGAGAAGCCGAGGGACCGCCCCGAAAATTAAGTGTCACCAAACTAATTCGAATGAATCGACATATATATATATATCACAGTCGAGCTCAACGCGAATTTGAGATTAATTTTTTTTGTTTCCCCCGATGTCTTTGAGTTCAAGTACAAGAAGTATATCTCATACACCCCACACTTTTGAAATGACTGGCGTACTCAACGAGTGCAAGCCCGTGTTGATGAGCACCAAAGTCTGCGTGATCCATCCCTTTCTCCCTCACCTCTCCCTTGCTCTACGGCCCATATATATAAAACTGAGATAGAGAGAAAGGAAGGAAGAGAGAGAGAGAGAGAGCGTCCAAGGCGGAGCAAGAGAGCGGGCTTGGTGGACGACAAAATAGGAGTACCATGGTAGGTACCTATACCTGCCTGCCTGGCGAGCGCGCGAGTCGAGAGAACGCCCACCGAAGGTATAAGGCCGGTGGGCACAGCGCATAACCTACCTCGCAGGCCTATCGCTTGCGACTCTGACGGGGAAGAAAAATAAAAAATAAAAAAAATAAAGAACTCGGCTGTTAACAAGATGGTGCTCACTCGAGCGCGCACTGCATGCATGTATACTCAACTCTTCCTTCTTCTTCTTCTTCTTCTTCTTCTTCTTCTTCTTTTATTGTGCAGGTATGATGCGTTGCTCCTTTTTTTGCTCCTGCCATGCCTTACGTATACGTGTGTTTCATCGTGATGCGACTAACCGGCGCCTATGTAGACCATATTATTGTCTCGCGCGCGTGTGTCTCGGTTTTGTATCCACAATGAGGCTGTGATCGTTGATCTGGGGGTACCATACTATATACGTTCACAGCTGCATATGGGCTTTTGGTGTGCTAAATATACCTCCGTCTTTTCTCTTTTTTTTTTTTTTATTTTTTTTTTATTTTGTCCAACAGACGCTGCGTCGCAAAGACAGGGAAAATTATGCACACGCGTGTATTGTATGTATTATATCGGGAGTGCCGATAGTGTATGGCTTGCCGCTTTAAACGCTGTACACGCGAGGTGTACCTAATATGTATACGTGTACAACCGTACAATACACAAGAGAAAAAACTTTTGCCACCGGCGAAACTTATACTTACGCTGCAGCGGTCCTGCATGTATGGCTCTTTTTTTCAGTTAAGGATACTTACACAGTATACATACACGCCTTATATGCAGAATATAGGATAAAAGTCGTGTAGGATTAATACTGTGATACTTAGTAACATCTACAAACGCAAAAAGTACTCCATAGTTGCGGGAGGAGAGGGTTAAACGATAACGCACCTACTAATTTTTTTTTTTTTTTTTTTTTTTAGTTGAGTAGCAGACTGTGGTACCTCGTTATCGACTGCACTACCGGATTCCTGGATGTTGCAGATACAAAAGGTGGCTCGTTTGTGCTGCTGCCCCATATATGTACTCTTCAGGGAAGAAAATACATAAGTACTAGTGTACGGGCAAAACAGACACGGAAAATACCCTCTTATCCATGACACTTTGGCTTACATCCATACCTCTTACGCCAGAATAAATAATGAACTTTCGCGGATGTTTTTTTTAAAGATTTGCTCAACACCGTTCGCCATCACTTTCTCTTTCGTGCTTGATCGGTTAGTTTTTTTTCGTCCAGAATTTTTATTTTCAAGTCCTGCAAAGCACGACTTGTGAAAAGTACATCCCCAAAGCGCGTCCGTGGCAACTATCAAACTATAAAATTTGCGAGCGAGTAAACACGTGGGTACGAACAACAAACACAACCGACGGGAGCACAGCACTTCGAGGGCAACACATCCTCCTTCTTCTTCGAGCCATAAAAATCGCTAATTTCACGGGCCGCTACCCGCGCCGCGCATTAAAACTCGTAGGGTATACATATAGCCACGAGAGAAGTACAGCCGAGCCTCGCACGGGCATAAAAACTAATTACAAACATCCGCTAATAAGCCACGAGTAGCGGCAGAGAGGCGTCTAATCCGTAAAAGCCCATAATAAAAAGTCAACCCGAGCCAGTGCGGCGTATATGCGATCGCATCAGAACTGGAGAAGATGACCGGTCGTCCGTCGTCGTGTCTTGCCGCTCGTAAATATACGATTTTACCGTCTTTGAAAGCGCATTATACCCAGAGTCCACAGCGCCTCGGCGAAAACCAGCAGCGGCGGGGAACCAAGTTTTTCCTCTAGTCGGGAAGAAGTTGAAACATTATTAAAAGCACGAGGAGGATATACGGAGGATATGAAGGAAAAGAGGAGGAAGTCTGAGTGGTAGTACTGGCACAAAGTAATATAAAGTCTCGCGATCGCGGTCATATCGAACTCCCTCCCTTGCCCCCACCCCTCTCATCTCGTAAACCAGAGTGGCTCTTGCGGTGCGGCCCGTGAGCACCTTGCGAAACTTTTAAAGAGCCTCTCCTTATACCTCCCACCCTTATACGGTATACGGCCCCACCCCCCGGTTTTCTTCCTATATGAAGCAATTTACAAGGACTGCGTGCTTGTCCGTACTGCAGATTTTTTCCCTACACCATTTCTACCCCACAGACTCGTTTGTACGATGCGGTGTAGCACTCGTGTACAGTCAATACGTGCTCTTCCCTGAAGCGAGGATGAGTCTCTTGGAGGGGGAAAAATTTCGGAAGGTTTTCGTAAGAACCATCAAATATCATGTATAAGATGCGGTAAAAATGGATTTATAATTTACCTGAATGTCACCTAAATAATGCAGTATGTAACGTGAAAAACAAAAAGGAGGGCCGCGTGTGCTGGAATATTTTTTATGGAAAGCACAAACGTTACAATGATCCGATTCCCCGGGGGTAGGTAATCAAAATCCAATAAAACCCCAATCGCGTCTCCTTCGGACCTCGAAACGAGAAGGAGCATGAAAAAAAAAAAAAAAAAAAAAGAGCGTAGGCGGGCGAAACTTAATCGTCGTCGCTTTTGCGTCAATCGTGTCGGGCACAGGGGGGCGAGAGGCGCAAAGACCTGGCGCCAAAAGATCGCGAGATATTCCTCTCACGCGCGCGGGAGTGGAGGTAACACTGGCCGTCGCCTCCTCTTCTTTCGGGGCTAATTTATTCTGCCCTTCTCTCTCCTCCACCCTTTTTTTTTCTTTTTCTTTTTTTTTCACAAAATGCTGCCGACACGACTCTCGAAAAATCGCTCGAGTGTACACACGCCCGCAAGAAGCGAGAGGGCTATCCCACAAGACGCTACCGCCGCCTGTACACACTCTGTCGACGCTTCAAAAAAAAAAAAAAAAAAAAGAAAAAAAAAAGAAAAGAAAAAAAAAAGAAAGGGGACTTTTGTTTGGTTTCACTGGTTCCGCGCGGCTCTGGCTCAAAAGACCATCTCGAAAGGCCCTCCGCTACGTGCGCGGACTACCGACAGCCCGAGTCCTATAAACGCACCCACGAAATTACGCTACTCTCGCGACTATTTTGTTCGCGAGGAGTACATCTATACTATCGAGTAATCTGTTGATCCGTTCACTACTCTCTTGTTATCGAAAGGCACAACGGATGTAGAAAAAAAAAAAAAAAAGAAAGAAATGGCCAGCAATACACATATACGTACAACATGGCCCCAAGAAACAATGGCACTGGTGCGTATTCCCACACTGTTCCCAAAGTCCAGCATAGATAAAAAGGGTTCTCTCTCTCTCTTCCGAAAGGAACAAAAGTCAAAGGGGGAAAAGAGGAAAAAAAAAGGCCCATGGCAGGTGAGACAAGGCGCCCGAGAGAGTTGGGCTGTATCTCTCCTCGCAAGGGGGAGGACGACAAAACACATCCGTGCTATCGAATTTAAAAAGAGGAGGGGGAGGAGGACACCAGCAGCACTCCCGATCGGGCGAACAAGTGCGGTCGGTCCCTTCAAACGCGCGGCCTCTCGTCTTTCCCACCGTCCTCGTCTCGTCCGGTCCACCAGCGCATACACCCTGTCGTTGGGTCGTTTGTTCTCCTCCGACACCACATCCTCCGTCTTTACGCCGGCCGTGTCCTAAAACGCTGTCTAATTCTCCCTCGTCGTCGTCGTTCCCGTGCCCATTATAGATTAGGCGAGCAGTATACCAATGCACCACAGATAAGCTGGACATGAGCGACCCGAAGGAGAAAAATATGGATTTAACGTACATGGGAACCTTGTTTTCGAGCTTCTCCTCCCGAGCATATATATATATATGTACCCACAATCGTTAGCCTTAAGTACAGGGTGATTAGGGACCCAAGTCGCTAAAAGCTTATTTATAGTATCCGCGTCTTTGAGGTATCACACGATTGTTCCCAACTCGTTTCTTCCCCCTTTGCTTCATACATTACCTTCTAAAGAACACGTGCACCGCGATTAACCATACGGTGTATACGTTTAAAACTTTCCCGATTGATCCTTCCCAGAGCACAAACTTTGGCTCCGCTCGATTCAACACCCAAGTTGTACCCGCGGAATGCGGCACAATTAATGCCTCCTTCCCTCGTGGCGGCCTTTCGTTTAACGACGCAGCGCGGCTCTCCGATACCACAGGAGGGTGGACTCTCTCTTTTACCCCATATAAAAATGCGAGAAACGAACGCACCGAGGAAGCACGCGACGACCATACGAGAGAGAAGAATAGGAGAGAGAGAGAGAAAAAAAAAAGCGTAAAGTCGGAGGAGCGGAGTCAAGCATCAGCAGAGAGACGTAGCTGCGTATGCGCCCTTATACACATCACGCACGCGAGGAGGTTGAGAAGGAGCAAAGGAAGAAGAGGCGGCGAAGGTAAAAAAAAAAAAAAAAAAAAAAAAGGAAGGCGAGCGGATGCTACGCGGCTCGCGACATGGCCACTCGCCCTAATGATGCGAGAAAGAGAGAGAGAGCCGGCCTTCGACGGGGGGAGGGGGAGAATAAAGAAAGGACGCTCTTTACCTCGAAACGCTTTTTACCTATCCGCGCATTAATCGATGGACAACGCCGTTTCTTTCCGCAATTGGTGTGTGTGTATACACGTATCTGCTACCGTGTGTATACATATGCGGGGGACTCCTGACGCGTGGAAATCTCTCCTCGGAGCCGATTGTTATCGTCAGCCTCCTCTTTTCCGCGCTAGCGGGCAATGGGTGATCTTTTCCTTGAGAAAGGAGGTATTTCATTAGGACGAGGGGAATGCGCCTCGAATGGATACAGCCAACGGGGAAGCTGAGGGTATACAGTACGGAGGCGGAGAAAAAATAATGTGGGACGGCGTATATATACGTGCAGGTGGTCGGGAACTGACGATAATGGTAATGGGTCCGTGTATCGGTAAGGAGAACAGGAGGCAAAGGAGGACTGTCGATTGTGCGCGACGATGCTTGATTGATGAATTGAAGGCTCGACGTAAGCCGAGAGTGGGCGACCCTTCTTTTAATTTGACGTGTTTCGTGCTACTGTTGCTGGAGAGCCGCGAGGAAAAATAATGCGAGGACAGCCGAGACGGCAAGCGGAGTTGAAGTTTTTTTTTTTTTAACTGACAGCAATGACGCTGCACGGGGACTGAAATCAGCTGCCAAGAAAATGGAGGACTGTCGTGCAGTTGTAAATGGTCTCTTTTCGAGTGTATCGTTCAAGTATCGAGTGTAATTAGTGCACTGATGAGTTGTGGGGAAAATTGGTTATACCGATGACGTGATATGAAACAAGAAAGAGAGCTATCGTATCGTTTCCACAGAGGCAACTTAAACTTCCTCCAAACTAAGTTACACATTTTACGAACACCCTCATCACAAAAAAAATGGATGGAAAATAATACCTACTTCAGGAAGGTATTGTTAACACAGATCACATAAAAACTGTGTAAATGAAAAACTTTCCCAATAATCAAAATTATTGATCGCAATATCTGGTAAGCACTTAAGAATCAGACTTTCTTACTTATAATTTTGAGTATAATTTAATCACTTTCTTATTGTAAAAAACAATTTTTCGCTAAATATCCATATTCTCTGATCAGTTCATCCAAGCGACGTGAGATGACAACTTTCAGGATAGGGTCGAAAGTATTGTTTGGTTAATTGAATGTAGATTTTATGCAATAAAAAAACTTTGATTTTAATAAAAATAAGCTCACTGTATGGGCTTTATATATATCGACATAATTTTTATCTTCGAGTTACACACACCTACAACTGGTTCTTGGACTTGATGAATTACCTAATACAACAATGCAACCATTAATCCAAGTGTAGCATAAATAATAACGAATTCTCAATACATGATTGATGTATACCAAAAGTCCACAATTAAAGTGATAGTGATTCGGTGAATGGGGATACATTCACGCGTCGAGAAACAATTCCTCCGTTGCTTTGGTCACAAGGAGAGAACAGTAGTATTAACGCAAAGAAGCGTCTCCCAAGAGCATATGGATACGCGAAAGAGGAGAATAGATAGAGAGTGAATCCGCCTACATCTGTTGGCACCATAAACGCGTTATACGGGCCCGCCAGCTGATGCTCCTCTCACGCGCTGCATATAACCCAACTTGTATGCAAATTATATTCATGCAACGCAGAACAGGGAGAGAGAGGAAGCGATGCTCGAGGTGCGATTACTCCGCGTGTGCGGGTTTAACACGCGTATAAAGCTCCTCCTCGCTCTTTGCTCCGCTCTGTTCTCTCTGCTTGAGGATAGATGCGTGCTTCTCCATATGTTGTGTGTATATCTACCGGGCAACGTTGTTGTACACGGGGCAGCTCCACCTACGCCTGCAACCGGTGCGCGTCTTCTTATATGCACTGCTGCTTTTGCTGCGCCATGGGCATGTCTAACGTTTACGCGAAACGTGTTTGCTTGGCTATTTCGCGCCTCTTACATTTGTTTATCTGCCTGCCAGATAGTACGGAAAGTACAAGAGAGAAATAAAAGGTGGGTACATGGTTACACTATACAATATATTGTATATTTGGATGACTGGTACGAGTTGCAAATGGTTTTGAAAACGGTACAATTTTGTTACGTATAAAATTAATAATACCGTTTACTTTGAATAAACCGATGGTTACTGCGTACAATAGGTTATAGCTTTTTGGATAACTGACCGAGTACGTAAAATATCTTTTTTTTATGAATGAAAATGAAAAATATTCAGTTAGCAAAATATTCTGCATTTCGGACATTTGACTTTTCGCAAGTACGTAAATTTTTTCATTTTTCTACGTATGTTTTCAGTAGGCAGAAGTTAGCGATGTAAAGTACCTACTTTGCTTACGCCGTAAAGAGATTTTTCAATTTTTATGGACTCGTCTATCCAAATTTTGACAATTTTGCAGAGCAAAAGTTGTATACGTTCAAATAGTTTCATTCAAGTGATTCTATGACGCTTAAACCAGACTGTTTTGTATGAGACTATGATCAACAAATTTGGCAATCTTACATTTAAACGTATTTAGTAGGAATATCAATGAATAATTTCGCCAATCCAATGCCATTGATCAAAGCATTTCAGCCTTCTTATGAATGTTCACTTGCTTAAGTATACCTTTAAAACAGTGATGGTGCGAAAATAGCCAAATAATGTTAAGTAGTGTCGATACAAACTACTTGATCATGTTTAATTTTGATTATCACACAATCATTATTGCACTCCGAGAGTAATGAAAATAGTACTACCAGAGAAGTAAAAAAATCGATCGAAATACCCGATCAACGTTAGCACGGAATCTTTGAAAAAGAGCGCGTAATTGCTTGGACAAATAGCTCCTCCCCTTTTTTATCCACAGCATACAGGAACACTCGAGCCAGTCGTTGACACAAATAACCAAATACACATTAGCCGACAAGTACACCTAAGCATCGCCAGAGAGTTGGTGCACTCATATAATACCTGCAACGTGCCCTGTGGAGCCTACATATTGGTCGTGTCCTGTATGCGGCGTACACGTGTACATGCAAAGACTGTACATATATAGGTTCAATTACGCGTGTGCAGTGTATGCAAGTGCCTCCTCTGCACTCTGCAGTATCTATACCATTACTGTTAAAGCTGCGTGCACATAACTGGTAATATCTGGCGTTTACGCCGACAATTAGCCGCTATCGCGCGCCTCCATCGTCTTTTAAAATATATGTTTGCTCGGCTGAATCCCTGCACCCTGTTGTGGTGGTCATACGCTTTCGAACGATTCCAGGCATTATACGTATCGCGATACTTTTCGGTGCTCTTAACATTTTAAATAGCATATTTCCTACGTCGTACTTTTTGGGTATTAAATACTTTAAATGATTTTTTTTCTTTTCTTTTTTTTTTTTTTTTTCGGAAATATCCAAAAAGACAAGCCTATGGCAAAGCTCTAAGCTGAAAATGGTTTAAATCGTTCGTAGCAGAACCAACTGATGGATGCAGTAAAATGAAGATTCCTTTCGATACAAGAAACTTTTATTGTTCAAATGCCGACTGGCGAAGTCCAGTTGTTATGACTTTGATCTTGTAACCGTCTGTCAATGTGGATCAAAACCCTAATGCCATGTCCACACGCACATCCGTAGCGTATGAAAGAAAGATCTTCAATAATCGATTCAGAATGACGAAAATACGTTAAAGATTTATAAAAGAATACCGGGAACAACAGTCGTAATTTTTTGAAAATTTTTTTTGTGCAATGCGTGATCCACGCATTATTAAAATAAGTAAGTGAATTCCTACAGTACAGCATAATTTTTGTGAATGTTTGTAATATTTTTTATGTGCCATCAGAAAATACTGGAAAAAACATACATTACAAACTTATTTTATCAACAATAGCAGCAATAATCAAGCCGCAACTTTATACTTATCGGGCATCGTGCCACCAAAAATCTTGGCCCCTACATCACAGGTAATATATACGTACAGCTTTCAAAATCGACGGGTTGGAGCAGAAGCGGCTTGCCAGACCAGCCAGATAGTTGTCCCTTTGTGCCCTTCGTTCAAAGCTCGGGCGAGAAAATTTGCGCGACGCAACGAGAACCACTACGTCGTTGGGCGACTTAATTAGACGTCGGCGTCGTCGTCGTCGTTATGGTCGTCGGCACCGTTTTCTCCTCCGACTTAATGGATATTAATTGCCCGAAGCTTACTTTCCGCGACATTAAACATTTTCTCTCGGCCGGCCATCCCTCATTGTTAGCAAGAACCAGTTCCGTTTTCTCACTCTCCCTCTCGCGTCCTTTGCCTCCTCTTTTTTTTTTTTTTTTTTCTTNCTTTGTTTTTTCGCGAAAAAGACGGTGGCGACATTTCTCTTTCGAGTGTAATAAGTATAAAGAGCCTGACGGTGGAGAGGCTTTTTGCGCGGGTAAGAAGATCGCCGTGGCTTTTTGACTGTACGTGGCGTTACGTAAATTTTTTTTTCTCTCAATTTGCGATTGGTACGAGTATGAAAGGACTGGGCCAACAGAGCTACGAGATGTTACTCTTTTTGTTTAAAAGTCCTGACAATGACAAAATTGTTTCATAAAGAGAAGGGAGCAATAATCAGTTTGCACATGTTGTACAAACGTTCACTACTGTGGCCATAGAAATTCTACTGGGATTGGCCGTCCCTTGTATCCTCTCGTCATCGTAATCTATCTAAATTTCAAGTGAAGCGAATCAGCAAAAGGCGGCAAAACTTTCGGGAGTTTTCGTCCCCGCGCAATAGGAAGAAATACGAAGACCAAATGCCCGTCAGTGGCGAAATGGTAATCCATTTAAATGATTCCCGTCGCGTCAACGGGGAACTTTTAGACCCTGAAAAAGGATAAAGTGGCCGTAAGAAAGCTGGGGGTGTATATATCAAAAACGGTACCTCCTTCGTGTGTTCGAATGTAGAAGTTAAACTTGCAAAGTTGCCAACTTCCATCCGCAAATCGATCTGCGAATTATTATGTAGATAATTGTAGCTGCACATGCATGTATACATTACTGAAAATATTTATAGTTTACGGCTACATAATTTTATACAAGATGATACAACTTGAAAATATTTCTTTAGCCTGACAAAAATGTTCTTAATGATTAATACAATTTTCCTTACATAAATTAAAAAACATAAAATCGTTAGTTATAGAGTATGCCTGTTAAAGAAAAAACCTGTTCGAATCTGGAAGAAAAATGTATAGTTTATAAATTGATATGATAATTTGTGTGAGTTATTGTATCCTTGAATTTCCATATTATTGAACAGAAAATTTTCAAGTAAATATATATATTTAACCAAAAATTTAAATCCATTTGTTGGTATTAAATTTACGAATTTTGATATAAACCCTATTAAATTAAAACAGCATTCAACTAACAAAAAAATAAATTGTCAATTGCAAACATGAGAGACCATATTACACTGAATTTTAAAGAGCTGTACTTTTAACAACTAACAATAAAAAACAAAACTCTGCACCACCTTCATCCGCAAAAGCAGAGTCTACTCAATGATGTTTGTATTTTCGTCGCTCCATCTATAAAAAAAAAAAAGCGTCTTCTCCCACAGCAATTAAAGCATGATTTACCGAACCAAAAATACCTTTGATCTTCGTGGCACTGAATTATAAGTATACTCCCAAAAGTCAATAAACAGCGAAGACCCATAAAAACGTTCATCCGCAAACAAGCGTCGTTCTCTTTTCCTTTTCCCTACGTAATATCCCTCTCAATTAAGCACAAATATCATATCTCCTTCAGCTGCGATCACAGAGCATAGCGGCACAATCAAAGGACGTGCACGTCACTCGTATCCCATACAATTTCCATACGAAATCGTCGTCGACGGTTTCGTATAAAGGAAATATTGTAAACTGGTAGTCAAGATCTCGACATCTCGGATCTCGTAAATTCGCTCTCTTTCCCCCTACTAGGCAACGGTGGTCAATATCAACGCTCGGCGTTATTGTTATTTGCTCATTCACGCTCCGTCAAATGTACCACGACGGCGATCGATTATTGATAAGCCTCCATTGTTTTTTTTTTTTTTTTTTTTTTTTTTTTTTTTTTTTATAAAACTCACGACGAGCTGATACAAAATTTTTTATTTATAACAAAAAAAAAAAACTCAGAGCCTACACGCTTTCGGCGTCTAATTACGCTACTAGTGTACGCTATTTATTATTGTGTTCGAGTCGCGTTTAGAAAGGAGACCGAACAATGAGCTGATTCTACACATTTTTGTTCGCCTCATATGGAAAGAGTAATTAGATGACCTAGAGATACAAAATTTTTTGTCTCTCTATCTACAATCAATAGACAATTGTTTATCTCACGCGTGAAAAAATGTCTTCCCGATCCTATAGATACGCGCGATGATTTTTATTTTAATCACACAGCGAGAAAAACTACTGTACTAATAAAAAAAATTACCATTCTAAACATTAAAAATGATCGTTCAAATGGTAAAAAGTCTCCAGACACTACCGAACACTAGTATTCTAGCACAGTAATTTTTTTTTTCTCACAGTGCAGCTCCCAACTTTTTCGTCATCCACTCCACCCACACAAAAGCAGTACCTTTTCCATGGACTCTTCGATTAAGCTCTTACGAGTGTGTACTCGAGAAAGTGTCACCAGCTAGGAGGAGTCGTTCCAACAGCCGCGAGGAACGCAAATCAAGGCGAAATATACTTTCTCACAGGTGGAAAAGGAGAAAAAGCCCCTTTTTCCCCAAATAAACTCCGAGCACGCGATACAAATCACGCGCGATCGTTGTAAATCACTCCTCACGCGCGACCGATAAATCAGGCGAAATTAATATTAATAACCCGAGAAGAAAACGTAACATGTACTACACACACATGCATGTACGTACGCGAAGTGATGGATAAACACAAAGTTATTGCGCGGGTATATCTCGCTCGCGTCCCGTGTTCTCGCTCGATATGTTTTATTTCGACTTTTGTTTATCGAGCGCACCCGCCTGCACATGTACGTATATATATATATACAATACTCGACTCTACACTGTACGCGATTATCTCCTCTTATCTTTTCGGCGTACTGCAGCTCTTTTCGACTCGCGGCGGGCACGCCGAGAATGGATTGTCTGCCTCGCCGTGTGTGTATACATATAAACTGTACGCGGTTCGGGTCATAGGCAATCGGCTCGCCACATCTCAGCTCCGAGACATTTCTTTCGCGAGATTGATCGCATGTTCGAGTGCATGTATATATATATATATACGAGATACAGATACACACGCCACGGGGTGGGAGACGGTATAAAAATTGAAATACTCTTGATGGAATGCGCACAGTGCAGGCTGTCACGGTGGGCATTTTTTGGGTATACACTGATCGAAGGTAACAAAATTTCAAAAGTCGCTGCGTTGCAAAGGACCGACTTAAACATTTTTCGTCCTTTGCTCTGCTCGCATATTCATAGGCTCGTTATAAACAGGCGACAAGGAGCATCTCGAAAAAAAAAAAATCTGACAAAAAAAAAAAAAAAAACATAAAGAGCGTGTTTCGGTCGAAAAACCCTCGGAGAGCCGCGTGTGTACAGTAGCTTCCATTCTTTTCCCCTGCGTGCGGTGTTTTCTTGCTTTTGTATACATAAATATATGGAGGCGCAGCGCGCTTTGCGCCGAGGAATTCGAAATTGGTGTACCACAGCCGCCGACGTCGAGGAGGAGGAGTAGGATAAAAAGGAGGAGAAAGAGAGCGGAGACACGTACCTGGGCCGCTCGACAATCGCACCTCGATTTCCGAGTGACGTGGCGCCACCTCGGCGGCATCGGATCTTTGCGATCTCAAAGAAAAATCAGTAGGAGGAGGAGGTGGGAAGGAAGAGCCATTGCTCTCGGCTACCGTGGCGCCAAGAGGCATTATTGTCGAGAAGCCGCGGCTCAGCGCTACTGCAGTCCAGGACGTCGCGGAGACTCGAATTATTCGGCTTCGCGGATTTCCAGGCTGCCTTTTTTTTTCCTCCTCGCATCGGATTGCGCTCGGGGGATCGGCTGGTTAATTAAAATCCATAAAATTGGCGGAACGCTTTAAACGCACCTAGAATGTATGAGCAAAGGCGCTGGATACTAGCAAAAAAAAAAAAAAAAAAGGAAGAGGGGAAATTTCTATAATGTAACGAAGCCGTAAAACAATCGACGAGAAGGACGCGGATGCGAGTAGTAAAAGCACCGACGCTCTCGCCATTGGCTTTAAACCTGTTTTATTTTCACTCTCACCTCCACGTCCTTCCATCACCACCTTTTTTACGTTACACTCGCTGCAAATCTCTCACAGGCAGAGGAGAGAAATTTTTCAAACGTAAAAATACACAGGTACATACAATTTGTATATAATATGGGTATCGTGGAGTAGGGTGATGCGCTCGTTACAGTAAGCTGTAAAATTAATTGGGAAACAAAACAAAAAAAAATTTACCTTTCATTGTTAAAACACCAATGGTAATCTGTCGATTAAACTTCCAAATTTTATCTCCCGAGCTTCGTGTCGATTCTTTCGCTTTTAATTCGATACTGGGTGGATATACGCTATTGTGTGCCCCGATCTCGAAAGTATACAATTTCGTTAGCACCGGTGTTTTGTCATCGAAGCGGATCAAGCGATGTTTGCTCGCGACTTGGGCGACTCATTTAGCTCGAATTTACATAATCGCGAATGTTTGCGTACGCGTATTTTAAAACAATGAGGATAAATTAAATGCAAAATCAACGAAAGCTTTTAAAGCGATTTAAACTTTCATGGCGGAGCACATTTGGAGGGGAAAAAAAAACAATTCCCAGCTCTCCCGGTTTATCCCGCTCGTGAGTTTCAATTAAAAAAAGTACTCCCGCGCGCAAACGCAAAATTATCTCGACAATGCAAGAGCACTTGAAACGAATGGGAGACCCGATTGCGGCGCTCATTCAAAAAAATGACAATAAAACGCTAACGCAGTCATATACGTGCCCAGCGACAAACAAAAAACTAAAAGAGAGCGTGACGACAAAAAAAAAGACGAAGAATAAAAAGAAAAGGCTCGCAATTCCATCTCAATTAACAATCCACTCGCGCCTCATTATTGTCCTCCGCGTCCCCAATTGTCTTTTCGCGAAAAAAAGCACCCTCATTGACTCCCGATGAACAATCCCCGTTGCTCCGAGCACAGAAAAAGCGCGACCGCGCCACGAAATAATAAGGAAAAACGAAGAAAGCCCCCCAAGTCCCCCCTTCCTTCCTTTTTTTCCCCCCCCCCAACTGGAGTCACTTAACCGCGCAAAGCGACAAACGCCCGCGTCAATGGAGAAAAACACTTGAAAGGAGCGTCGCGTCTCAAAAGCTGGCAATTTTCCGCGACTCACGGAGAAAAGAAGGTGGAAGAAAGAGCGGGCCCCCCTCGGCCCCCCCTCATTCAAGGCTCTACGCCAAATTGTTCGCGCGCGCCCCTCTTATATATAAATCAGCAGAGCCGCGTGTGCGTCGCGGCGGAGGGTCTTTCCCTTTTCAGTGGTGTACAGGTACTATATAAGGGACAGATAGCGCGCGGGTGAGAATAAAAAAAAGAAGAAGAAGAAGAATAAGAGGCTCGATTCTCCCCGCACAAAGGACGAAAGGAGGCAGGCTGGCTGGCGCGCCGCAGACTCGGCGGGCCTCGGAATTCCTAATTCCCCGAAACCGAGCCTGAATTCCCGAAAGGCCCATTCAGGACTCCGCTTTGGGTGTGCATCACGCGCACGTGTGTGTGTACTGGCATATCATTAGGCCCTCGTTTCCAGGTACACACGCGCGCGCCCGCTCCCTCTTGCGTCAATGGCAACTGTCTCTCTTCCGTTATACCTATTTCACGCACACATACGTTGGCTCGTGGTTTATATACGCCGCCTGTGCCACACAGTTTACCCTATCTCGTCCTTCCCATCTCTTCGTTTCGCTTCTTTTTTCTTTTTCTTCTTTTTTATTATTTTTTTATTTTTATTTTTATTTTTATTTTTTTTCACTCCGGCACTTCCTTTGGCTTCTCTGTCGCTCGCATCAACTCCTTTTACGGGGCCAGCAGTCCTCCGCTCGGCTCCTTGATCTCGTCTTCCTATCTTACGATTCTCGTCCGAGGTGTTCTGCTTCTCTAGCTCGGACTGGCTGATCTTTCTTCCTCTTTTGCATGAACGAAGTGCAGGGAATTTTGATTCAATTTTAAGACTATACCCTTTTTTTTTATCTACTTGCAGGCGTTAATGACAAATCCAGTGACATGGACGTAAATTCAACTAAAACCCCTAAACAATTTTCACTCGAAAGGGTTCCAGCAATGTGACGGTGAGATAATTATACATATACATAAAGACGCAGAGGGACGTGAAAATAGTTGGTTTTTCCCGTGCTTATCTGTGACTCGATTAATTCATGGGAGAACCAGAAATTCGGTATGAGAGAAAAAGAAAAAAAAAAAAAAAAAAAAAGAGAAAGAAAGAAAGAAAGATACAACCTGATATTTTAATAGAGGGAGACACGGAGAGGACATCCGTTGATCGTCGTCGACGTACGAATGTCTACCTGCCCCGTGTAAGAGCTTGAAGGGTGAAATTTATTTTGATAGCGATGACGGAAGGAGATACGCACCTAGTTAGCCTCCGTGTGTATAATTGAATTTTTCGGCTCTCGGCTATCGCGGTTGTCCCATCAAAACACGCCTTACCCACTACAATATGAGTATGTGTGTGTGAGTAGCGTGCCATTCTCGAGAGGAGGAGGAGGAGGAGGAGGTAAAAGGCAGGAGAGGGTTTCATTCACGCCGGTCCATTCATCCGCGCAGCAGCAGGCCATTGAGAGAAACCAAAAGAGCAACCAAGGAGGCAAGAAACAAGAAAAGAAAGCCAAGTCCTGATCCTGCCGGGGAGGAACGAAGGCGAGAGGAAAAAAAACCCGTTCCGTCCTCTCTTTCTCCCGGTGTGTGTGTGCGAGCGAGCACTTGATTTTACGCGCTGGAAAGTCTCGTTTCGCCTCTTTTTTTTCCCTCCTCCTCCTCCTCTCTCGCCATTGAATTTATGAGAGGACCCTTTGTCAACAGCTTCAGAAGCTCGTTCCGGCCTGTTCTCGAATTCGATTATTATCACCGACTAGTCCTCGCTCGCTCTCCTTTACTCTCGTGCCTTCTTATATAATACATTACCATCCCCCTCTCTTTTCTGCGCCGTGAGGTAGACAATTTTTACATATACATACGAATATATTATATACACATGTTGAGCTTTCAATGGTGACGCGGCCCCCAAAAATTTACATGTTTATTGTTGCCGTTGTCGCGTAAATCACGGAAACTGGATAATTTCTAAATCCAAGGCTTAAAACAATTAACAAAAAAAAAAGCAAATCTTCGTTCCTCCTCATCAGCAACAAAAACACCACAGTAGACGTCTCTGCGGAACAAGAGCGCAGAAGTTAATTGTCAACTCGTTATACAATCTATACGTAGCTCTTGTCTCGAGGTGTGTTTCTCCAAACACATAAAAAAAAAAAAAAAAAAAAAAAAAAGGAAGCATAACAACCACACGTCCGTGGGTCAATTTTTTTTTTTTCGCACTACCTTCGCAGGGACCACACCACCGCCTACACGTCGCCAGGTGACTAAAGCTGCTTATGTACTGCACACACATATAGTTGCAACAACAAGCAGTCGTCGTCTCACGCGCGGGGAGTACAAACTTAGGTCGGCCGGTTGCACTTTTACAAACACCCTCGTCGTTGTCGCCGGGAACGTCTGAATGGTTATATATACATGTATACCTGGTGCGGTGGGAGATGGAGCGAGGTACGGGCCTCGTTAACGCGCGTCCTTGGCGCCGGCGAGCAGGAGAGATGTCCGTCTCGTTGCCAGTGACGCCGTTTTTCGACCTCCGTACATGTACCTATACGATGTACACACAGCAGCGAGTGTTTGGATTCATCCCTCTCTCTCTTTTTTTTTTTTTTTTTATTTATCTACTCGCTCGTTGAGCTCGTCCATATACGAGGCGATACTCGCTCTTCTCTCGCGCGCACGGCTCCGTTCACAACTCCCGGGCTTGTAAGATTTAATCGACGGCTCATTCAGCTCACCCTCCTTCCTGCTCTTGTGCACCTGATTTTTTATTTTCGTTTTTTTTTTTTACGTATAGGCGCTCGCGAGCGACTGCTCGTACGCGAAAAGGTAGCACTGTCCACTCCTCCCTCTACTTTTTTCACAGAGTTAACCAGTACCTACGAACCTACGGTCCGCCTTCTACTGCCAGTTAGAAAAGTGACTTTCTGATTAGTCTGGGGATCTTGAGACTCCTTTTTTCACACGTTAAGAGAGACTACGTCTAAATTATTACAATCGAGTCGTGGGGTATCCCTTTTTTATCCCTCTAGGTCTTTTGAAAAAAATTTTCAATACCACGAGGTATAAAAGAATCGCACGTTTTTCTGTGATCAATAGTTCACCAGTCCAGTGCAGGTTTGTTTCCATGAAACAAGCTCTTTAAGTCTAAAAAATTTTACAAAAAAAAAAAAAAAAAGGCACCACCGACAAAACTACGTGGACTAATTGAACTTTTTATCCTTTTTTTATGACAGTTTTTTCTTCATCTTGGTTGCAGAGTGCGAACTGCATTGTAGATTTATTACATCGGAGGGAGAGCCGCGTAATATACATACGAGCGACGATAGGTTTGTAGCCTGGCGGTGACGACGATAGCTTTAGGAGACACGCGTTATGGGCACTGCTCAATTAGAATTTCAACTTGATTCATGTTGGAACATTGGGTAAAGTTTTTTTTTTTATGCTGATCGCCACCTCTTGACTCGACACTTGTTTATTCCCAACTACATGTAAATACGTAAAACAACCAGTATTCCAGCGAATGGATTAATCAACAAAAGAGAAACAACAGCTGTAGCAAAAATTTTTCTCCAGAGAAAATACACGGAAAAGTAGGCAGTAGCGTCATCAAACAACGAGCACTTTAACGCGCGCACACACAAACTCGTCTCCTTTTTGCCAAAAAACATCAGTTCCAAAATTAAACCAGCCCTATGCATACATAGAGACGCATATATATAATCAGAGACACAAACGAACCCATCATCCGTATGTAGGTACGCGTGTTCGTGGATTCGCACTTAGGTATACACGTATAGATCGGCGGTAGGTAGGTATACATGCTCCGTGTTCGTCGTTCTCGAGCTAATCAGCCGGGATGTAGCGCGGAATCTTTATTGCCTCGTTAGTCCGCTTTTTGATCTTTCCCCTCGCTTATACTCCCTGCATCATTTCGCATACACACGCGCATGCCATTATACCATATAGAAGCACCAAAAATCAAGAGAGACTTTGGCTTTCTGGTTTTATCCTGTATTTATACGTGTGTAGAGAGGAGTGTGTATATACATAGGTGTGTAGGGTCCCCGAGAGCGACGAAACGTGTACGAGCTGGTGACTCCTCGTGTTTCGCGCGCGCCGATAATTACGTTAATTTACGACACCCAACGAATCTCCGATGAAAAATATACGACAATCATGTACGACGTATACACACGCCGTATACTCTCTTTCTTCGCAATGTCAACTGCGTGCAATACCCACGATGCGCGATCGACCGATCATCCCTATAATTTCCGCGATCATACACGTATAGTATCCAAATAGAAAATCGCGCTCCTCCCACCCTTCCTCTTATACATACACATAGAGAGAGAGAGAGTGGGGGCGTTCGCGCCTGGGCAGCACTGATACGGTCAGCTTGCCCGGGATAAAGTAGATATTAACACGAGATGATCCGTTAATGAAGCGTATGTTCCTCTCCTGCGCGGCTCCTCCTCTCTTGCGCAGCCTTTCCTGTTATCTTACCCGGACACCACCAGGATGCGCGAATTATATTAACCCCCCCCCCTTCCGCCACTACCACCATACCGGGCCGTACCGGTTCGGCATCTCGCTCTCTGTGTGTCCTGGCCCC
Source organism: Copidosoma floridanum (assembly GCF_000648655.2). Next base: position 896,137 of record NW_019382712.1, read on the forward strand.
CGCCACCGCGGCTGGACATTTCCATTCGACCTTAATTAGCTCGCTTCCCTCCGAGTTGTACCATATACATATATGTATACCACTACACCACTGTTATACGGTCTGGGGCTGATCTCGCTCCTCGCGCGCTATACAGGGTAATCGAGAGCTGGATACGTCGGGGCGTTTAATTTGACCGTCGATGGTCGCTGTACCGAAATATATTGTATCCCTCGGAGAAAAAAAAAAAAAAGAAGGAGTGAGGAGGGACGCTAGCTTGACAAAAGCTCGATGCGTGATCCTTATACGTATAGGAAACAAATAAACATCGTGATATTTTATACGTATAATGTATATACACGCGTCGAGAGATGCGGTAACGCCTGGGCAGAGACGCTCTACAATACAATATGATCAGCGTTACTCTCAATTCTAGACACACGCTGGGAGAAGAAAACAGCCCAACTCCCCCTTCATAATTCGTCTCCGCGTATATATGTACAGCCTTTATTGTACATTACGAGGAGGAAACTCGAGGGAAATCGCGCGGCCATACGTATATGTACACACGTAGGCCCTGACCCGTTCTTCGGTTGTATACAACTTGTATATCGTGTGTTTACGGGCGTAGATACGAAGGGGGAAGGGAGGGCAAGGAATGGCGTTATTATCGTTACGAAGTTTAATATGGGAGCCGAGCTCGGGGTAAAAATTATGCATAATGCTCAAGTATAGGGGCGAGGAGTAAGAAACTCGGCTCTAAAAGAATTTATGCGCGCGTGGGACGTGAAAGTCAAATGGAAGTGGGTTATTTTGCCGCAAGGGCTCCCGGGGTCTTTTGTTATTCAAAGTAGCGCCCTATATACGTATATATACTTTGGCGCGATAAGTGTCGCTCGATGCCGAGCCAGCGATGTATACGTGTAACCTTAAAGTTGTTTTCGGGAGCTTGCAAATTAAATTTTTTCCTCTCCTCCGGTTGTATACATCTGTTATACGTGTGTTTCGGATGCAAGGGGTGCACAAAGAATAAAAAAAAAAAAAAAAAAAGTAGCCGTATAGATCAAACCCCTCAAGGATCGGGCGATTGTTTTCTCCTCGCGAAAATCAATTCACCCCTTTATCTTCCGATACACCGGCCAAACTCTTCGAAGGGTCGGGCGATACGAGGAAGAGGAATGGCTCGGTGGAGGCGTGTGCCGGAGAAAGGGGATGGGCGCAGTTAGATAAACGAGACCCTTGTGGGGTGTACCGAGGGATGCCCAACACCGGCGAGTACGTGTGTTGGTATCTATACAGCTTATGCGTAACCGGCCCGCATGTATCCATCTATACGTGCGAGAAATATTATTAGAGTCATCTGTGAGGGAAAGTAACGCAATCACGTTAAATCGAAAAATTTATTTTTCACCTCAGCCTACATCTCGAGATAATTCGAGAAATGTGTATGTACATGTACGAGCATGGATATGCTAAAGCTGGACACGGGATAAGATAGGGCAATACTTTATTAAAATAAACATTTCGGAGAGTGGGTTTGTGTTATACATATATAGAGAAAACGATCCTTCTTAACTCGAGAGCTAATCAAAAGCTCCGTATATATGTAGGCCCATGCAGGCATTAATAAATTCTCCCGGCCTGGAGCTACATTCCCGCAAACACGGCCCCTTACCATGCCATATTCAAATTAATTTTTTTTCTTCCTTCTCTTCTTATCGAAATCACCCCCACCCGTATACAGCTTGTCAACACGTTCCCTTTTAGAGTTTCGTTGATGTGAAAACGAATGGAACTATGTATAGCCTCACGTGCATTAATTATCAAGTAACCCATATGATATACCACAACTGCAGAATGTACCTTGTGTTTTTCCAAAAAATCCTTCAACATGTAGTTCACGTGAGAGGTGGAGATTAATTAAAAATGAAAAATCCTCGCCTGTCCACCTGCAGAGGGAGGCCCGGTATCTCCTCGCCATCGGCCGATCGCCGATTCTATCGATCGATCGACCGATATCGCAGCCATGCCGAGAAGAAAGAAAGAAACGCCTCGCACGCGCGAGACCCGCGTGGGTGGGTGAGATCGGATGGGGCGAAAACAAAAATAAGCGCGAGAGATCGGCGCAGATAAGAATCGAGGGGCTTGATGGAGTTAAAGAGGGGAAGAAATGAAATGGACAAAATGAGGCGGGTGGTGAGGAGTGCGTAGGTATACGTGAGTTTTGTAAACGAGGAAAAATACGAAGGAGGGACTTAATGAGAATTTTGTTTACGTCCCGGGGGTCGCTTTGTTTCCCGGCCTCGTTGGTATTATTACTTTGTTGGTTGCTTCGTGTTCTCGGGGTAACGTTGAGGTGTGGGTTTTTATGTCGTGTTGTCGGATGATTTTTCAGTGTCTCTCGCACTGTGATCAACGATAAAAAAGGGTCATTCGATGCTCACCAAAATCCGTTTTTAATGACAATGAAATTAAGGTAACCGATAGACGTTTCGTGTTACATTTTAAAAAATTTTATAGTAACGATAAAATTGTAAACTGACGACAAATGGAGATGTTATTCTATACTTTAAAAACTGATTGTTTTAAAACTGACTTGCTCATCGAGTTATTTATGATCTGACGAAGCAAACTACAACATCCAGAAAATTTAAGTTATAACTAAAAGTAACAATAACGTAAAAAATAAAGGCAAGAGAGAGAGTGAGTGTGTAGTGTGTGTGCCAGGCCTCGTCAACCATCGGTAGTCAGCTGCTGTCAGTCTATGCACGGACACAGGGTCTGGCATCTGACCAACCCCATACACACCTATAATACACCGAGGCAGCATCGTCTTGGATACTGATGGCTATGGTACCTAACCCAAGGAGCAGAGAGAGGAGGATGGGGAGGCGTACGGACGTCGGACGGGGAGGGGTGGGGCGAGGGCAGTGCGGCTACAAGCTTTTCTACTTAGCGGCTGCCCCCCGAGGGAACGGCCGGCAACAGCAGCTGAACAGAAGAGAGAGAGAGAGAAGAGCACCCTAATTGCGTCCGAGAGACCGGACAAAACGCGACTCGTGTATGTGTGCGCGCGGCTAAGGTGACCAGGAGAAGCAGAGCAGGAGGGAAGGTTATGTCCGGTTCCGGTTTCTGTCCAAAGGACCGCTGCTACTATTACTACTACGACGTCCTTGTATCTATATGCCCTCTGGCGGTGGACACGCTGTACTACAAAGTTTCAGCAGGACTGAATAAACTTGGGCCGAGGGACGGAGCTGGTGTCCTTACAACTATACTGTGGGGACGACGACGATCGGGAGGAAGGGAGAGTTCTCTTTCTCTTTCCTCTCGGTTCCTTTGGGTCTTTCTCCCTTTTTGTCGACGTTCCACTGGTGCTGGTCTTTTTTTTTTTTCTTCTTCTTTTTTTTGGGTGAGCGACGCTGTTTGTACTACGTTAACGATGTTTTTTCTGTAAGACGAGTTCGAGCCTTGTACTTTTGGCCCAAGTATCGGAAAGTTGTTTGAATAATGGTGAATTAGAGGACTCGGCCGCCACACTTTTAACGATACCACCTCTTTAGTGTGATAAAAAAAAAATCAGATTTTTGGTGTAACAAATTCATCGATAACAGTAATTTTTTACACATTGATCATCATACTTTTTTTTAAGAACTGTCAAGTAATTGAATGTCATAATAGTGAGAAACATATATTATGAATGTCGCATTTTGTACAAAAGGTTTCTGAAGATAGTTCTAAATAACTAACACAATTGTTAGCTGGCATAGCTCAGTTGATTAAGAATTTGTTGTAACAAAATGTCAAATCTTTGATTCAAGTCTCGAGCTGTTATGGTATCACGTGTAATGCAACAATAAGAGCTCCCTTTAATGAACGAAATAAATCTCAAAATAATATTGTATCTTGTTAAGTTTTTTTGTCAATGTGGATTCCTTGAGCAATTTTGCCACACTCTTCTAACGTATTCTCAGATGTAAATGCAGCTTTAGAGTGACTGCCCAGCCGGTACTTTTCCGTATATCTACAAGAGCTCGGAATCTGCTTGAAGTGTTTTACGTTGGTGCCAGAAAGGAGGAGAAAAAAAAAGACGAGACTCGGGTGCGCAAAACCGTGGAAAGCTCGGCAACGAGCGTAGCCTTTCAATGTCACGGAACGTCAGGAAATAAAGACGAGAGAGAAAGAGATGCCCAGCAGAAGTGCCATATAACGCGGTCCGTCGCCTCTCTCGGCACTGTTGAATCAGAGACCATCCTCCCGATGTTGGTCTCTTCTGGACTTAAAGGGATGCTTTGTGCGCCTCGATGCTCTCCTCTTTTCTGCTCGTTTTTCTCTTGGCTTTTCTTCCCGCGTCGACGCCCTCCTCTTTTTTTTCCTTCTCATTCTACTGCTTTTGCGCTCCGGCAAAGAGGATTATGGAATTACTTTCCAACAGCAGAGGGAAAGTTGTTGATATGAAAATTCTAGCTGATGCCATTGGGACTAGTGAAATATTTGTTTCACCGCGTGTCGAGTGATGGGGAAAAATGTTGAACGAAAAATCATACGAATTTGCACTGATGACCATCGCAGTAAATCAGTAGTAAAGAGTGCAAAATGAATTTTATCATTAAATTTCCATGAAAATCTAAGCCTTTATGGTTTCCACAAAAATGCTCTCCATCGCAAAATTACCTTCACCCTCCCATAACTGTAATATAATATAGCTGCGCTCTAATGAACCATAGAACCAATGTTAACTCAACCCTCTGCCTTTCCCTATGGCCAACAAAAATGTTTACACCCCACAGCGATCACCCAAAGAGCATCCCCCCTCTTTCAGGAAAAATAAGAGGAAAAAAAAAAAAAAAAAAGTCTCGTCGTACAAAGCCAAGAAAAGGGGTAAGGGTAAAATTAACACAGCAGTCTTGCGGCGGTGTAAAAAATCTGCCCGCGCCCAACAATAATAAGAAGAAGGAGGCCTGGGTAGGCGCCGCTGGCGCCTCCTGACGGCGCTCCGCGTGCCCACCGAAGCTCAAAGAGAGAGCGAAAAGTGGGCGGAGCCCACTGAGACCCGAGCCAGAGCGACTCGCCCCTCCTCCCTCAAGACTCAGCAGTAGCACGGAGGTGGAGAGAAGTAAGCGCTTAATAGTGACTCGCTGGCGCGCCCTGTCGGATGAAATGACATCGGGTTTGCTGACAAGGAGGGAGGGGAGGAGGGAGACAAGAGAGAGAGAGAGAGAGTACAGGGAAAAGTGGAGGGGAGGCGCCTGCGTCGTGTGAGCTGTGGAGAGTCTTGTAGAGGAGGCGCGCCTGCTCGCTCTCTTTCTTTTGTATTATACTCGGTGTGTGTCGGTTGTTTGCCGAGCTGTCCTGCTGGCGCGCGCAGCCGGCCTCCTGATTTTTCTGTCGGTGCTCTCGTTTGTACCGTTGACTAAATTTTTTTCTGTTTTTGTTTCTTTTTCCCTCCGATAAAAAAATTAATAAATAAATAAACTTTGCATTTTTTTGGGAAAAAAATATTATTTTTATTCGCCTGAACGGAAATGATAAGGCTGCAGATGATTCCACGAGGGGATTTAGAAGGATTGCAGTAGCTGGCACGTTTTTTACATTTGGGCCCTGGTATTGTTTCTTTTTTTATTGTTTAAATTTACTTTTGTATGCATCACTTTAATTAATGACAATAACAATAAAAGTATAAACTGATCAGTGATCATACAATTATGCACTATTTTTTGGACGTGGATATAAAAAGTGGACAACAAAGTTATCTCTCTTAAGTTTCATGGAATTCATGATTATAATCCAGTTAAATATACCTAGCTTTTTTAGTATTTGATAGTTTATTGCACCACCGACTTCAGAATATTCGGTTGTAAAAATATTAAAATCTTTTCCTAGTTTAAAGATAATATTAATTTATTCATTGAATGTATAAAAAATGCACAAATGAAAGCTTGACACTTACATATTTAAATAATCTTCATAATATACGTGATCCAATTGAGGCGTACTACAAGTGTTGTGTCACAATTATACAAGTTACATATTTTATGTACTCATCGTCATTAAACAAGGAAATTTTGGTTTGTAATGAAAAAAATTTTAGTGATTAAATTGAAAGAAATCAGTAATCATCATATTAATTTTAATGTTCAAAAATAGTTCTGGTTTTTATTGATCTTAATATATTAATAACATTTGCCAAAGTCGTATAGTTACTTTTGCCAAAAAATCTCGAGTTCAAGCTGTGTGCCCATTTTTCAGCAACTAAATTAACCGCTAAAAAGTAGTGTAGGCATTCAAATAACGCAAACGGTTCATCGAAGAAAAAGCGAGCACTCTCAAACAACCATAACACAGCACACCTATAAGAGAAGCAACCTGAAAGCAAGAAAGAAAAAAAACGGGAGGTGGCTCTGGTTACACAGGGCGAGCAAAAATTCACGAATAAAACGCTCGGGGAGGAAATTGCAATTCATTCGAAACACTGGAGCCAGTGCAGCGGGAAAAAAAAGGAAACTAATAGACGTTTGTACACGGATGTACGCGAGCCATAACGATGCCACCTTTTTAGCGAGCCGGCCGAGAAGCGTTGCCGCCGGCAGGCAGCAGCAGCGCGCGAAGATCAATAAAACAGGGGATAGCGTCGGGGAAAGAGAGAAAATGGAAAAAAAGGCGTTTCGCGCGCTATCGAAGGGGTGCGCGAGGGTTGAGGCAAAGGAGAAGTGGGAGATGCGTATATACAACGAGCCGCAGGAACTCGGCTGATTTAAATTAAACTCGTATTAACGCAATCGGCGAATTCAATTAGGCTCGAAGGGAAAGAGCGGCGTATCGAGCGCGAAATGATTAATTAAAGCCAAAGGAGGAGAAGGAGGATTTGCGTGTACGCGTGTAAGGAGACGTGTACGCACGACAATGTGGGGTGTGTCGAGTTAGAAAAAGGGTAGAGAAAGCAGAGGATGTAAGGGGGTGTGTGGATGTTAGTAAGAACGAGCAGCAGATGTTGGTGGCGTCGCGAGCGAGTCGAATTATTAAACGCTGTTCGCCTCTTTTTATTAGCACCTATACGAGCACGGAGCAAGACACTACGGCTGCTGACTCCTCCGCCACTTTTACACACACTGTTCCTTGTTGCAGCACGCCCACGTCATGGTTATGCCTTTACTTGTACGTTATGTACGTGTGTGTTTGTGACTCGCTATATTCGCACGTCGCTTTTTTATTTTTTTATTTTTTTTTTCACACGCGACGATATCAAGTCGCATCTATGGCACCTCGGAACTTTGATTGATTAAATTGCTTTTTGCACGAACATTAGTGGCTTTACTTGTAAATGGAAAACTTTGTTTTATTTTCTTTTTATAAAAATAATCTTTGCATGGGATGTGACACACCTGTAAATTTTAATTATTTATTTAATAGCCAAGAGATGAATCCCAAATATTCTATACAAGAATTCATACCAAGTATTTTATAATTGAAACCGTATTTTCATTTAATGCAACTGTGATGTAAATCATTTCTTAAATATACACATTTTCCTTGCAATACCACCGAGGTGAATTAATAAGATTAGTAAGATTTGAGTTCTCTGCGACATAAACATTCGTATGATGATGTTAAATCTACCGTTGCACATAAACACGCGCGGACAATTTCTCAAAAAAAAAAAAAAAAAAAAAATGTGGGAAAATAAAAGAAAGCCCATCACACGCATGGTAAAAGTAAAAAGAATAAAAATGAGGCAAAGAGCAGCATATCCCAAGATATCCGAGAGTATATCAGCGCACGATAGCACACAGGGCTTGCTCGGAGGGAAATCAAACATTTGCAATCATGGAGCTTGATCGATGTCCCAGGGCGAATATCAGGAGTGTTTCTCCGATACGAGAGTCTCGAGCGGGCGAAAATGAGCGAGAGGAGGAGAGAAAGAAAAGAAAAAAAAAAACAGGCGGTCCAGCATCGAGCTCGGGTATGATGTCTGTCGGAGGGCGATCGCCGGGGAGATGAATAATCCCGCTGACTGACAGCTCTTATATGAAAATTCGAGTGTTTGACTAATAGCTTTCGCTGTACGTATACATAGGTATACACGGGCCGAGGGGGACCGAGAGATTTGACTACGCCTGCGACCCTATAGTGGGAGGGGTTTTTCGAAAAATTTCTCATTGTGATCCCCGGTAGTTGTCGTCTTAATGATTGCCGCTCGACGGATATTAAAAAATTATTATCCCGGAAAAATGAAAATTCCATTCAATAAGAATATGGATGATCATATGATACAATAAAATGGAAAGCACTAATATAAGTATATTTTCAGGAGGTTTCTAAATATGTAACTTGGTGCCTCGGACCAAACTTTACTTGGTTACAAAATTCCAGATATACTGGACCTACATCGGCAATAATCAGAGTCAATTTTTTATAAATTCTATTAATAGTAATCATTGGTTATTATTAGGTAAACGATTGATATATAGTATTTAGACTCTAGCAAGCCAAACGAGCTAATCATACTTATGACTATTTCAGCTTCCACGTCAACTCCGAGCTATTGTTGTTTCACGTAAATTTATCATTCACATATCGGTTGACATCGAGAATATAAACGAGCTATTTTTTTTTAAATATAGAATAGTTAATAAAACCTGTCAAATTAATGGTCCTCCACCTGTTAACGTAGTTATCAGTTTCGCTACATTTAGACACTTCATGCCCGCAATAGTCGTCGTGTAATTGGATCGATATGAATAATATTTTTTCGCCTCCCCAGAAGAAACGACCCGCTATTTCAAGTCGGCGACTCTCCAAAAGAAGAACGTCGACACCGTCCCCGGGATATCGCTTGATTTTTCGGTCGATTCGCCGCAACCTCTTCCATTCCTACGAACCTTCAAAAAAAAAATGGGAGGGGAGAGCTCGCCAAAGCAGGAGCAAGTATCTCGTTCCGAGGCGAACAAAGACGACCCGCGCGCGCAAACACTTGCAAACACCTTTTCCACCCATAGATCCCATAAGCAAACACGAGCCCCCCTCCCCTCCGTGTTGGCTCGAAAATTCTACATGCGAGCCGATGGGACATCAGCTGCCTCCTCTCTCTTGAATCGAATGGCACTGATCGACACCTTGTATGCTTATGCGCGCACACACATCGGCGAAGATGAAAAGATCCCCTGGCGAATCGAGGGCGCTCCAACCGAAACATGCCTTTTCGCTTTCTCTCCTTCCTTCCTTTATTTCTCTGCTATATGCTCTCGGGCGTGCTATTTAGACCGGAAAATTTGCTTTTTCGTTAACGCTGTGGATTTTAGGCGTCGCTTATTGCAAAGCGCGTGGAGCATCCAACGGAGCAACTAAACCAACATCAACCCTCTCTTGTCTCCTCTCCCCTCCAAGAGGAGCGTATACTCCGACAAGACTAGCCATCCCGGTCCGAGGCGTATTTTTTTTCTTCCTCGGCCATCCTCCCGCTGCCATCCGTACAAGAGACACGAAGGCTTAAAAAAGTTCATCGACGGCCCCCGTGCATCGCGGCAAAAGTCTCGCAAGCAGTGGCCGACGACTTGGCATTCCAAGGCCGGGGAGGGTCGAACTTTTTCAATGAAGATTATTCCAAAGTCCGCTAACTCGACGAGGCCCCTTTCGCTCCCTCGAGAGATCCAACTTTTTTCATTCGTCCAGTCTTAAGGGTATACTTGTATATAAGGAGCGCCGTAAGGATGATGGACGCGTCTGGGGTGACTCCTCGACCCCGCAGTGGGGTATTATGTGTTTGAGCTGGATATGCTGCTTTAAATGATTCATCACTCCTCGTCACGTAAGACGAGTGGAGTCAAATTATGCATACAAGTTGGAGGAGGGAGCATGTATGCATAGGATATTTTTTTTTTCTTTTCCTCCTCCTTTTTTTTTGGTCATTTATATAAACATGTGTACCTCTCGGTGGTAACTGAGCTGAAAATTGTCAAGCGCGTTATAAACCATGCCCCTCGCCTTTTTTTTTTTCAAAATTCCACTGACCGAAAAAATAATTGGTACAACTGGATGGTTATCGCACGAGAGTCCAAAGTAAACACGGCCTCGATCTCACGTCCATTACGAGAGTGTATTTCCGACTCTCGCGTCCACAATAAACAAATATTAATCATCGCACCTTCGTTGTGCATATCATCCGCGCCAACGTCTTCCTTCCTCGAGGTAACAAAAGCCCGGGTCGTCAGACGCACGTCAGCGAAGAAAAAAAAAAATCTCCCCGTGTCGCTAGTTAGCACCTCGTGGATATGCACGACGGACGTGCCCTCGAGGCGCAGAGCATAATTGGTTCTTACGGAGCGCATATAGGTGCGTACAATATACGCACGAGGATGTGGCGTGTGTACAAAGAAGTCTCGGATCGGTTGGACGCACAATCGATTTGTCGGGGGATGTTCACGGATGTCAGTTGGGACGGCGAGCGTGAATTGTGTTGCGCTGAAAGGGCCCGCGATGCGTGTAACAATATTGCACGCTTGAAAAAACACGAGACTCGGACTGTCGCGTTGAGCTACCGGACAGTTGCTTTCTTTTTCCTATAATTTTGAAATTTTTTTCACGCAAAAATTCGCGATGCGATTAAAAAACATAATAACTTTCATCAGCGTGCACATCGACGATCGCGCGTTGTTTACATTAAAAAATTCAAGTCACTCACTCCATCCCCCTTGGCGATAAAGAGACGACGTTGCGCGCGTGTAAAAAAGCTCAGCCATAGCAAGTGAAAAGGCACGAGAGACACGCCAAGCGTATTGTATGGGCGCGTACGAGCGTTTTCTTTCACGAACAGGTGAATACAACCATCGAGCGATGATTGCAGTGAATGCCAGCGCTTGTGTATACGTGTGCGTAGTATATATACACACCAGCAGAGCCGGAATAATTGAGAACGACAGGGCACTTCGCGATCGCTCGGATGAGCCGTTGGTTTCGGAAAAAGTCAATCGTCGACGGTGTATAGTAGCTTTCGAGGCTCTTCGCGTGTCACGAGCCCATTGTCTGCGTGCTATACGCTGCATCGGCCGGTGCGCGATGACGGCTCTCTTTTTTCCATCGCTTCGCGCTTGCATATTATATACAATACCGTATACGGTTGACAACACAATGGACGAGGAGAAATACCCTCTTTCTCTCTCTCTTTTTTGGCTCGGTTGATGTTTTTTTGGCTTGCTTTTTTTGGACCGAGACGCTTAATTATTTACCCGAAACGAGGCTCGCTTTTAATGTTGATGCGGTGGTTGTTTTTTTACGCTGACAGCAGCTCGTATATATCGCGGTTAAAAGCTTTCGGAGAGTCATTCGCGGGAAGGGGTGATTTTGGCTTGATGATCGGGACGGCGGAAATTGACAAAAACGTCATGGGAGTGGGGGGGGGGGAAGATGGGCCTCCCGTTGTTTTGGCTTTTGATATTAATCGGCGAGGTGATTTTTTTAATTGACACGTTTCACGCGATTATTCGCTCGGTAAGCTATTTTTTGGCGTTGCCACTGTGGGAGATAAAAATGATTTTTTTGTTTATAAGTATATGCTTGCTGACAGGTTTGTAAAAAAGAAAAAGAAAAACTGAAAAAATGTCCGCCATTCGTTGAAATTCATCGTGCATCGGATTTTTTCAATATTTTTCGCAGCGTCACGCCCATGGAAAAAAGGATTCGTCAACTCGCTGAATTTTGGACGTATGGGTGTCTGTGATGTAAAAAAACAAAAAAACGGGGGGAAGGAAAGAGGAGCCAACCAGGCACGGGGTTGAGTAGATTCGAAATTCAATCGAAAGAGCAGAGCAGATACAGAGGGGGACTCAGGTGACCCGAAAGGTAATCAAACTGCGAGCGGAGTCCATGCGTGTGTATATGAAATACCCTTCGTTTGTCGGCTTTTTTAAGTCTCTCTCTCTCTCTGTCTCTCTTTCGTTGTTTTTTCACAACACATCCCGTCAGATGCGCAAGTTCGGTGGCTCGCGAATATTTGGCTTGGCACGTTACGTACAATATGGCTCGCTTGCCTGAAAAAATTCACGGGAAAAATAAACTAACAAATATATATTTTTCTTTTTTAATATTATTCGCAACTTTTTTTTCCATGGGGTGTAAAAGTTGATGAATTGGTGGGAAAGCAAACATTTTTCGTATTGAATATACATTTATCACGAGAAATTGTTACACTCAGACGTGACCTGTCACAATTTTTAAAATCATCTAGTTTAATCATTTCGGCAAGTAAACACTCAACTTTGATTTTTTCATGTTAGATAAAATTTAATCTGGAACAAGTTATTATTCATTGAACAAGAAAATTTCGTACATAAAAAGAGCTGTGTGATTTCAGAGGGATAACCATTTCATTGTAATACAAAAAAGCTCAATGATAATTTTTACATTACAATTTATTTAAATAAAAAGAAAATAGACTGTCATTCCATAGTGATGGTGAAAAAAAAAGTTTTTTACCTGATGATCCGCAATTAGCAAATTTGAGTGGTAATGAATTTTCGACTTTTCGCGGAATCCACGTCTTCAGCATAGTAATTTGTTATCTGCAATGTCAAAACGATAATTTTTACTGATTTGTCATTGTTTTTTTATTTTTTTTTTTGTAGCAAAAATCAAACATTCACTACAGAATCAACCCAGTCCCCAATTCACTGCACTATTTACAGTATACGCGAGCAATAAAATATACAGTGTATATATCGATGATAGAGTACATCGCAACAAGCACGCGTCTATACACGCGAGTCTCTCTTGCACTGTAATTTAACATTCATCAGTTAGCTCGGTGCTTCCCCCTCTCCCTTTCATGTTCTTCCTCGTCCCCCATAACCACTCGTCGCCCAAGCGTACACGCATATACACACACAGCCAGCGTCGCATTTAATTTCGGCAATGGTCCCGCTCTCGCTCTTGGCCACGGAAACGACAAACATTTTGATCAAACATTTGACAAACACTCGTGCAGCAGCGACTCCAAAACAACTCTGTCGCTTTGGCAAATAAGCTTTCGTTGCTAATGCACAGCTCTCTCTCTCTCTATACTCTGTATATACAATATATATATATAGATACCACGTATATATCTGTTTTGCTACTGTCTGCGCAGCAAAGTTGCCCCGGCTGCATAGAGTTCCGGGGCCCCTTTCTGCTTTTTTGGCGATCCGTACAAGCCGTGAGGGAGTTTTTTTCCCCGAGCTCTCGCTCCTCATCTGTCTCGAAGCCGTTTTTTTGTACCCTCTCCCACCGCTCGCGTTGTCTGTTGTTTTTATACGGCTTTGCCCTCTTTTTCGTTTTTTTTTTTTTTTTTTTGTCAAATTTTGTTTTTTCACGAACCGCTCGGGCACTGTGACATTTTTTAATTAACGCTGTAGGCTCTCCCGTCCGGCGTGTACGCGCTTCGAAGGAATATCGAAAAAAAAAGGTGCGCGGATACATTGATGAAAGAATGCAACCTCTGCCCCGGCCGGGCGGTTTTTTCCGCTTTGTTTCGGGGCACCCTGGGCACTTTCGCGAAAACCAGAGACTCGCGTTTCAAAGAGTATCATCGGAATACCCTTTGATTTTTTGTACGTCTATCGTCAAAAGCTGCGAGAGTTGACGAACACGACAAATTACTCGAGTTGAGCCGGTATAAGGGCCCAAAACAGCTCCGTCGATTCCTTGGTCAAAAGTTAAGCTCACGAGAAGCCCCCCGATACACACTCCTCCCCTTCTCGCGCCATACGGCCCTTCGATGGAGGGAGCAGACTTTGCAAACTGTCGGTCCGACTGACTAGCAGTTACGTCCTTCCTTCACTCCTCGCGAGGGCCTAAATAGAAACGTCACGAGGCCCGTGTAAGTGGCTTGTCCAACATTTTGATTAACACGTCCCGCAGACGCCCCTGCCCCTCCCACTCCTCCATACGGCTCCGAACTTTGCCTCGCTCTGTCCGACGTACGTATATATACATATACATGTATACGCGTGAGTGCCAGTTTATGCTCGCTTGTACCTTGTAGTTTACCTAAAGACACGGCGATGTACCAATGTACATGCGAGTTAGGCTTGTTGAATTTTTTCTCATTTATATCACGAGGATCTCGGAAAGGAAATCATCTTCTTTCTTTTATGATAAGAGCTATACGGCTGTCCAAACACCTGAGATATAAACCAATAACCGGCTGGTTTAATTATTATTCATCGACAATAGATATTAATGAAATAATTTTCTTTTTCAAGAATAGACATTAAATAATAATAAATTATTTACACCAGTACGCGCATCTAACATAGTCACCAATGAGAAAAAAAAAAAACACCGATTTCGCAGTCTTTCATTATTCAAGAGTGCACTGCAACACAACGATTGAGGTAGAAGAAAAAAAAACGAAAAAAAAAAAAACATGAGAAGTAACCAGAAGTAAAAACAAAAAGAACTCGGCGTCGGTTTGCAAGCGAAAAAAGCTTGTCCTGTAGATGGTGCCTGCACGTGCACTTCTCCAGTATAGGTGGGTATTAGCATGTCGAGCAAAGACGCACGAGCAAAAAAAAAAAAAAAAAAAAAAAAAAGGCAAGGGGGAGGAAAGAACAGAGCTCGAGCGTGCCTGCATATCGTACGGCACACTTGTCCGTCAGCTCGGCAAAGTAGCGTGTTGTCTTGTACACCATTCTCGTGCACGCGGGCGCGAACAACTCGCGGGATCGCTAATTCTTTTTTTTTTTCTCCCCTCCCCGTTTTGCCCAACGAGTTGGTTTATCCACGCCCGTTTTCTCTCGCGTTCGTGTGTTTCGCTCCCTCCCTCTCTCTTTTTGATTTCTCTTTTCGAAAAAGAAAAAAAAAAAATAAATAAAAGAAATGCAAAGCAAGACCGATTTCACGTACGCGATACAAACACACTTGGAGAGAGAAATCTCACAGTATTTGCAAACTGTCGTCGAGCAGTTCCCTCCCTCCTTATGTGTAATACCCAGCACTTGTGCACTGCAAGCCATCACCCCCTTCGGACAACATCGCCCCGTCTTTTTCTCAAATTGCCCATCGTTTAGAACTCGTTTTCGTATACACGTACACCGAGGCACATGCGAAAACGCGTGCCCCATGTGTTTGGGCGACCAGGCCGTGCAGTTCATTCGATTATACATGAACACTATATACATGCATGATATGCTCGTTCATCCGATTACACGTTTTGATGTGCGTCCGTAAGGCTCCCCCTTCGTTTTTCACTACCACTTCCATATATATATAGACGCAAAGTGCGACTACATCTAGCAGTATATACATTTTACACAAGGAGGGGGAGAAAGAGACTCGTGTAGCTTTCAATTACTTTAAGTTGATAAGACACAATCGCATTTGGCTGCTCATGGTGCTATAGCCACGTTGTGCCTAACACACGGGAGGCACTGTACGTTTGGGTGGGAGTTAATCTTCGGGAGATTGAGACGCGCGCCGACGGGCAAACGAGTATACATTGTAATTTGTATATGGGATGAATTTGTCTTCTCGCGAGGCGAACAGGGGGCGGATGAATTATTTGCTCAGGGCTTTTTAATAATTTCAATGAGCCCACGACACATAAATCTCTCGTTCCGAGGTCGTGTTGCATTTGCTCTTTGGCGAATCTGATAAATAACACTTATGAGCTATTGGATGTTTTTCTTTTTGCGCCTAGCCGACGACAGCTGCCTCTTTCCGTGAGAGCTCTCCTTCGCGGTGCGTAGCCGAGGTCGGAGAGGAAAAAGCCGGAGAGAGAGAGAGAGAGAGAGAGAGACGGATGGGGATCTTTGACAAATTCGATTCGCGTGTCACGGCTCGTGGAGCACGCCCGAGTGGCCGGAAAAGTGGCTCCCTTCTGTTGGCTTCGCGTTAACAGGGTGCTGTATACGAGCGGAGAGAGAGAGAGAGACGGAACGCTAAATCAGCTAAATGGGCGGCTGAGAGGCAGTGGCGGAGAGAGAAAAAAATGAGACGCGAGTGCTATGGATGTAAGGCATGCGTTGGGTTGCACGACGGTATGGCTATGAAATGTATATTCCATCCTCTTTGTTTGTGTTGTAAGTCGGTACGGAGGAAAAAGAAAATTATCCTCGTATTTGATTTTATTCCCTGCAACGCTTGCACTTCAAGCTGGTTTTCAAGATATTTTTGATTGACGTACCGCACATTTACAGTTTTACTGTTTCGTTCTACGAACTAGATGTTACAATGTGTTTCAACTTATCAAGTTTTTTTATGGCATTTTTTGAACTAATTACCGACTTTCTCTTGGTCTACTACTCACAGTGGATAACGTTTTTTTAATAAATTTTCGAACCGCTATCTTATCTTTACCAAAATGTTAAGTATTTATGTACTATTACCTTTTTCAAAGTGATTCGTGTGTTCAGAGCGTTCACTCATTCGTGAGTCAAACGTCGAAGTATCTCTATACTTTTCGTTGTCAACTTACCAACTTAAAAAATGTTTATTCCACAAAGTATAAAGTTATTCTCCTCAACTGTACTACTTTCATTTCTCATTGATGGAGGTAAGTATTAATTTATTATAACAACAAAGTTTGGTCCGTATTTATTGGTAACACGACTATATATTTTTTTATCTCTTTACTAGCTCTTGGGCTGTGTTGTTATCATTGCGATGGCGAATTTGAATGTTCGAAAAATTCTACTGAATTAATATCTAACGAATGTGGTAATTACTATAAAAATCTGCAAAATGACTGGCGATGTATGACAATATCATTAAGTGGTACGTTAATATTTTTGAAAGTAATTCATTACAAGTTTATTTTATAAAACTAAGTCACTCGTGTGTTGACACGTTCCAGGATCGGGAATCGTAACAAAGTCATGTACAACCACAAGCATATGCAAGAAAAATACACTCGTCGAAGAACTTTCCAACAAGAGTAATAACCTCACCATGACAATGAAATGTTGTGAAACCGATAATTGTAATTCGTCAATTGTAGAAGAGGAAATTAATGAAAGAGAGCAAAGAAGTGAAAAAAATCAAAATAGTGAAGAAGAGAAAAGCACCAGGGAAGAGCAAAGTAGTAACGAAGAGCAAACGAATGAAGAAGAGCAAATTCATTACAAAACGCCAAAGCGTATAAATGGTGGTTTTCTGCCTATTATGCTAGTTAGGATGCCATTGTGAATACATTCTAATAATTGCTTAAGAGTGCATAAACAAGGACACGCAGTCATTTGATTATTTTTATTATTCAAGTACAAATGTCAAACTATTTTGACAATTTGATCAATTGTAATAATTTCTGTTACTTTCGTTAGTAACCTGATATTCATTCAATTTTTTTATTTCAAATAAATTGTGGTACAAATGATAGTTTGATGATTTTTTTACAGTAACCTACACATAAGAATATATCTGTGTATTTATAAAAATTTTTGATTTTTAAATGTAGTTTTGTACTTTTTAATGCTAATGTATGATACGTGTATTACCCCTGAAAAAGTAGATAATGTTGATTTAATTGAAATTTTTCAAACTATTAAGCTTCGTCCGAAAACAGATTAGTAATATAGAAAAATATGTAGATGAATAAGCATCTTATCTTAAGCAAGATTGGTAATTGTATGCTACTCGCGTACAAACTATTTAGTACATTAAAGACTTTCGATCGTTTATGAGTCAAAAGTTGAAGTGATTTCCCTGTTGTCAATCAGTCAAGTTCAAAATGTTCATTTTTCGAAGTATCACCACGTTAAATATAATTATACTTCCATTATATTTTATCAGAGAAGGTGAGGTTTGCATAATTTGTTTTCAAAATTTGGATCCTTTTATTGATTAGTAACTTACCATATTTATATTTTTTTACTAGCCTTTGGATTACATTGTTATTACTGCGACGGTGAATCGGAATGCTCGAAAAACAGTAGCCTATTTAGATTTAAAGAATGTGATGATAAAAATAAAAATGAACAAACCGCATGGCATTGTATGACAATATTATTAGGTAATGAGTTAATTTTTTTCAAACGATTTTTCAAAAGTCACTTATGTAAATATAGCCACTTATTTGTTTAGGTGCTTCAGAAAAAAGAATCATAGCAAAATCTTGTGCAACCAAACGTATATGTGACAAAATTCGAAGTGTCGAACGGCTTTCCAACAAGAACAATCTCATCATGACGAAGAAATGTTGTAACACCGATAATTGTAATTCAAGACTCGTAAAAAAGAAAATCAGTCAAGACAATCATAAATTGCCAAATGGTAATAGTGGTTTTTGGTCTATCATGGCATTTGATACGGTGCCGTTTTTATGAAACATTCAGATAATTAAGTATACTTACCTGCTCAAAAGTATCAAATTTGCCTTATATTAAATTTATACTAAACTTGCCTAGTATTTAGTGCAAAAGTTATACGTTATAATTATAACTATCAAGTTATACGTTCAGTTGTTCTAAGCTATTGTGGTCTACCGAATTTCAATCCACCCCTTGGATTTACAAACGAATGCTTCAGATGAGTATACTTTTTTGCGTATTATTGTGCTTTCTTTGATGTTAAAGCACATGCTCTAGTTGTTTAATAGTCGCAATATTACGACATTGTACTTCAAACCATATGTCACATAGGATGCACGATACATGCAAAAAAGCCTGATAAGTCACAGAAAACCGACTATTTTCGTCACATGCGTCAGAGATAACAGGGTAGAAATTGCCAACTTATCGTTACTCGTATATTTTTTATAAGTAATTTGGAAATTCGAGCACTTGTAGATCATTAAAAAAATAAAATTTTATCATCTACACTTAAGATTTTAATGTAAGACCAGACATGTCTACTATGACTCACTTTCGTATCATTTGACCTTTCAAAATCAATTGTTCCCTTATCAAGAAATACATGTGTGAAATGTACGTGTGCATCACGATATCAAACTTGACGGCTGCGGCGTATAATCAAAGATCACTTTGCTGTAAAGGAACTTTCTGTGATTATTTATACAGACGCACGTAAATAAATTCGCTTTATGGCGACAAACACCGACGCATGAAACAACCAAAAACTCCTTTAATCTGGACGCGACGTCACGCGATGAATGTGTGTACCACCATTACCATTATGATCGAGAAAAAGGAAATTTTTATACGATCGACCGGCTATATGGCGTTTGTGACATGATATTCTTGTTAATCTGACGCGTGAACGGCTTTACGACGTCGTATAAGCGCCTCTTAGGCTGTTCTTCGTTTTCCATCACGTTCTTTAATTAAAGGCTCTTTTTCCTCTGACTCCTCGAATGACGAGGATTGTGCGTTTCTCCGACTGTTGTTGGACTTGGATAAACGCATACATAGTCGCTTTGAACGTCGTTAAGTGCGCGTTTTCAAGGGGTTTTAACGACTGTATATTAATGCGTCAATACATATACATGTGTGTATACACGTATATACGTTGAACACTTTGGTACTGGGTTTATTACTTGGCTGATGTCGTCGTAAAAAATATAAATATAGTACTGTAAGGTTAACAGAACGTACTCGAACGATAATAAACTGATAAAACATTGGTCGAGAAGTGACGCGTAATTTTTTTCCTTTTATTGCAACTTTTTGTCCGTTTCATATGTATTTATTGTAAATCATATCTGTTTTTACACCAGTATAATGTAAATTTTCTACATAAAATACATTAAAACAATATACTCTGTAATATTACAATACTCATGTATTGACGTTAAGTTGAGAAAATGGAAATGCATCGACCAATATCTACATAGGTTGTTAACAAAAATTTTATAGGGCAATATTCCCTGCCATCTAAAAAACTGCCATACAAC
This sequence comes from Copidosoma floridanum, assembly GCF_000648655.2. Next base: position 915,932 of record NW_019382712.1, read on the forward strand.
AATTTTTGGACTACTATTAATATTTTCACACTAAATTTTTAATAAATAACATTCTAGCGAAGTGTCCATAGTGTAGGGTTTTGCTGACTTGTTGTTGTTTAATTGTATATATTGACGATAAAATAGACTTAAATTTTCATGGCCGGTATTATTTGTTATATAATTTTTGCTAAAAGCACTCAAACGTCACGGTTTACGAATCAAACCGTACAACCACCACCCAAATAATTTCTGGCTCGAGCACGAAATACCGACCCACGCGCCGTACGCGGTGTAAAACAATTATACGCGAATCCGTCCCTCGCCTAACCCCCGAATCGATAAATCACGGACTGGCCTTTGTCATCGGGGAAAATCCGAGCGCAAAAGAGGGACGTTGGGCGGTCAGCGAGTGTCGCGATTATTGTTCGCTCTCGCACTGAATGAACGCTCGTTCGGCCTCTCCTCCCCCTTTTTTTTTTTTTTTTTTTTTTTTTTTTTTTGTATTCAGCATGAAGTGGTACGCGATTGCGCGCAGGGAATTGTCGTTCGCTGCTACGCCGGTTAAATTATGTACGAGCACTTTTGGTCGCGATCGCGCGCTCGGAGAAACAGGGTGTCGCGCGCAGAGGTTGCAAATAAATACCGGGCTTGGGAAATAAAAAAAAAAACACGCCCTTTGTACGACGATCCACGCAGTGATTTTTTTGGTTTTCAGCGGATGTACCTACTTGGCAAATACTCTGTGGCGAATCTGAAAAAGAAAAGAAAAAATTTTACACGATGATCGCGAGACAAGTACTGCGCGTGCACATACAGGGTGTCCCTGACAAGTGTTCGAGGGAACAATGATCCGGGATCTCATAAGCAGTCCCGACAAGGGCATTGCAAAGGATGGGAAGGAGGTGGTTGGCGAAGGGGTGAAGCGCAGGTGGCGTGGGAGAGATTTGTAGTTTCATTAGGCAGCGCCGGCTGCACGCTAGAGCCAGTGCTATACCGGTGCTTATGACGTCGAGGCCCGCTGTTATGTCTACAAGCACTTACATCGCTACTTACCATACCTACGACCAAGACTTTGTTCGCCGTGTACATGTATAGTGTGCTATGGAAAGCAAGAGTAGGTATATACGTATGTAAGTGCGCGTGTATTACGAAGGGAGCGAACGTGCGTTCTGAAGCTGTTTTTTGAGAGCGAATAGCATAGGTACGTATATCATGCTGACAATCAAAATTTCAAGTTGAAAGCGAATTCGAGAATGGGGGTTTTGGTAATACTCGTAGTAAAAGAAAAAAAGAATATCTAGCAAAAAAAATTACACTTAACAAAGGCATTAATTTTAATTACGTATTACGTATCCCACTTTCAATGATATTCAGGTATATTCGTTTCGAGCTAACTCACGAAATACTAATACTATTTATGGAATAAAATTGTTTTTATGTGAAGGCGCAAAAAATACTTGATATTGAAAAAATCGATTTTATTTGCTAGAGATACGTAAGTTACGAAAAAAAAATGTGTTCTTGTTTTCCATGCAGTGGCGATATTTTAAAGTTGCTGTACGAATCAAATAGAAATTAATAAAGAAATATAATATCAAATGTAGCTATACCTATTAAGGCCAAGACTCGGTCTTTGTCACGTCTATTTTAACAAAGAGCATACAAGTATGCAAGATAAATTAAAATATCCTTGGTTAGTGAAAAATTGACACAAATACATGAAAAAAAAAGTATGATGATGGTGAGCTTAGAAGTTGTTCACGCTAAAGAACATTTTTTTTGTTTTCCAGTGCAACGTGCATTAAATACGTAAGTATACAGTGATAATTATATTTTCGAAATCTTCAATTGTCCTAGCTAACACTAACCTCCTACAATTTATATACTTGCACGAAAATACCATCTGCATCGTGGCAGCTGTTTGAATATCCAACGTGAAACCTGTACAACGCAAATCATCATCACAATCAAGTATCTCAATATAAGTATACGGTTAAAGGAAAGACGAATTTAAAAGGAAAGAAAACAACATTGTCGAGAAAAGCGTATGACGCAGCACAACCGGCGAAACAGCCGGAAGGATGTTGCTCTCGAGTTTATTCTTCTCCCACTGCCATTTCCCCGTTCGAGGTTGGCCTATACGCGCGACGATCGACTTTGTCAAGGGTTTTCGCTCTCTCTCGGAACATTTGATTTATCAGTTATCCCTCTTCGCTCTTTTCCCATCTTCCTTCCTTTTTTTTTTTTTTTTTTTTTTTTTATAAATCACTTTTCATTCTCCTCCAAATCCAAGTGGGGAAGAAGCATCAAGTGTATGGTTCCTCGTAAACTTTTCGTAGACGCTGCGACCAAAAAAAGAAAAAAAGGAATACCTACTGCTGCGAAAACGACCGGCGCGTCAGCAAAACCCGCGCGGCGCAAACAACTCCTCCCGGATTTATCGGCCCGTTTCGATTTCCTCTCGTTTTATTTTCGCAAAAAAAAAAAAAGAAAAAAAAAAAAAAAAAACCACTAACAAATCTTCGACACATGCCAGCAATGCACGACCACAAAAACAGCCTCACATAATATGCATCAGAAAAAGAAGCAGCATCGCACGCGCGTGTCACCTCCTCGTTATGCGTGCCCGCATATATACCAAACCGTCATGCACCGCCGGAGCTGGCACGTCAAACGGTCCTCAGAAACGCGCGGACAATACGAATTACCCGCGTCATTTCCCTTCCTCCGAATCACCATGTGATTTTTCTTTCCCTCGCCTCTCGGCGCTTGTCAATTCCGCGTTGCACTGCAAACGAGGCCAGAAGAAAACGTGCCAAAGAGCCGGCAGGGCGGATTAGTCGCATGACGTAACCACCAAGTGCCGCGATTCCCCGGCCGATCAGTCATCCATTGTTGCCACGCTATACAATATATTTATGCTCTTGTATTGTAATCATCGGGGGATGATACGGGGGTGTTGGCGCGTGCGTTGGTATAATACACGTATAGTATTATTATTGCTGTAAAATGAGATGAAAATTAACTCTGGTTCTCTTGCAACGCGTAATGTGTGCGAATTTTTTTGCACCCCAAGCATCGACTCGTTTACTTTTAAATCACGTTATTATATTCACCAGGAGGTAAAAAAAGTGTAAGGCTATGGGAGTCGCGGGCGGAAAAACTGAAAATTTCACAGCTACACGGCACAAATTACCGGGAAGTAAAACTTAACAAACACCCCTGGGGGTATTATATGTATATATTTGGGTTCGTTAAGTCGCAGAAAAAACAGCTCGGGCGTCTCATCTCTTTTTCTTCGTATATATAATACCTATACTCTCTCGTTGGCTTTTGATGATCCCCTCTCTCTCTCTCTCTCCGCTGGCTCCGACGCGCACGTCGAGGGGAACGTGTCTTAGCAGCGAGGCGTCGTAATTAAGGGTATCTTTTATAGGCAGGAAGGTGATATTTACACAGCCGTCGAGAGCTGGAGAGGGATGGGGGAGAAAGGAGATGATCGAGCAGGTCCTTTTCCACGATGACGCGCCACTTTCCGTGCTCCGTATGTGTATATACATACGCATTTTTCGTCCCTCTCCCGCTCGATGATCGCGCGCAAAACTCGCCATACATGTATATATACACGTGGCTACGTGTGCATACGAGAGCTACTGATGTCACGAGATGTTGCGCTTGAAAAAATAATAAGAACAACGCTCGTCCTCCTATGAACTCTTGCGTACCACATAAATGCCTCTTTTTTAAATAATTGTTGTTTTTGATAAGCCAGTGATTCATTGTTATGCACCAGAGTACGCCCTCGAAACTACCAAAAATTAAAGAAAGAAAAGAGAAATCATCCAAAATCCAAAAAAAATACACGAACAATCTCACAGCCAGTAAGCAGAGAGCGAGGGATCCGAAAGTTAATTTCATAGCTGATCACCCCGAGTAATCCACACGGGGGTGGTGGCGTACACACACACACACACATATATATATATATATAAAGCTGGTGGCAGGAGCTCTCGCTGCCCTGCAGGCGAAAGACAAAGCACGGGTTTGGGCATGGGCAACATGTATAGCATACGGAGAGGAGTCACTCGGCCGTGGAGTCGTGTGTCATAAGTGCTTCCGCGCTAGATACATCATTCTTCCCTCGCAGTGCACTATATATTATACGTGGGACATCCAAACGACGGTACTTCCGCTAATCATCCGACCCGCTAGTTTTCATCCGCGGTCTGATCGACGCTCCACTCATGCAAGATAATAACGTACTTGTTTGGCTATAGTCTTGCTGTGCTACAAAAGCTACACTTGACAAAAGTCTGATCGATTGGTGTTGCGACATGGTACCGCGTAAATAAGTCTTAAGTGACCCTGCCCTAAAAAGCATCACTTGACTTTGCCAAAGCTGCCGACTTGCGTTTTGAGAACTGTTTTAACGATAATTGCATCCGAGCAATGCACGAACGATCGTCAGGATGGTTGAAAAAATCAACGTCAGCAATGATTGCCGAAAACAAAAAACAAGGAGCAACGCGTGTTTCCACCTCCCCCCCTCCCCTCGAACGGGCGAACAGCCCAGAGTACACGTGTATACCGCATCATCCCCAGAGTAGCGGCTCAACCATCAGCCGTACACGCACGTATATATATATATACATAAATCCATCGAATTTCACGGACACCGCGTCGAATCGTCCGCGCACACAATGAGAGACAGAGAGAGAGAGAGAGAGAAAAAAAAAGGTCAAAATCAGAAGCACATAAGCAAGTCCAGTGGCTGGTGTACGGGGGTACGTACAACACAGCTTCCCTCCTCTCGTCCGAGGCTAATCTCCAGCTTCGAATTCGTCGCGGTGGCAGTCGTACACACCATCCTGCGTGTGTGCCATTGACGTGTTACACTCTCGTAAGTGCCACATAATATATATATACATATATATTATTATACCTACTTCTGCTTCTGGGATAAATAAATCAAGCTGCTAAGCAGCCAACCATTAGGGGCGGGTGTGTGTCTTTCCCCGACACCTTCATCCCCGGCTCGGTAAATCCACCCTCGCGCGAACGCGTGTATACATACATAGTGCATCCATTACGCTCGTCGTGCGTTTTTGATACTCTCTCAGGGTATACGTATATGATACGACAACGCGATACATCGTTGGATGGGGGGGGGGGGAAAGAAAGAGCCTCTTGTTCCAAAAGTCGAGATTACGCAGCTTACGGTACACACGCGCGTATACATCATCATCAACAGCAGGCGAGCATGATGTATCGAGAAGGCGCTACTCGCGATGAATAATACCCACCTCGAGAATGACGTCCAGAAGCACGGCTCGTAGTACGAGGTCTCCGAGCTTATTATTTTCGGATAAGGTGCTCAGCACGCTTCTTCCCTCTCTGCTAAGACGCGGGGGAGGGTAATGATCCTCGCGCCATTGACTTTCGGGAGATTATTGTACAACGTATAGGGCTCCTGTGCGAGTATATCAATGAATTCATGTGTCTTTGGAGGTGATGAATTTGATAGTATTTCTATGAGTCTGGGGTAATAATAGCTACTATTTTTTCTCTCTCGTGAATTATCAATATACAGCCGGAGCGTACGATGATGTGGTATGTGTACTCCCCGGGAGAGAAACTCAACGTGCCCGTACCAAAAAAAGAGCTTTTCCTCGATACACACCTAAACCAGAGTGGTACCGACTTGTTTCCAAAAGATTCGCGACGTCTTGCACGTTTATACGCGTCGTGTACGGAGGAGTCGCAGCTTTCCTCTCCCGTATAGGTGCACTTTTCGTATTATCCGCCGAAACTGTTTTCTCGGAAGTGCGCGTCTCCCCATCCCCTCTCTCTGCTGTACACAGCTGCGGTGTACTGCCGCTGAGAGTTCGGAAGAAGGTTTAAGCGAGAGGGGGGAGGAAAAACAGCATTGAAGAGTATTATGTAGAAACGGGAAAAAGGAAGGAGCGATTGGTTATATATATATATACATATATATAAATATCGGCTCAGTCGGCACTTTGGAATAACAAAGCGCTACTGTTGTTGGAAAAAACGAAAATTAGTCGATTCCATTATTGCGTCCCTTGTAATGAATTCCACGGTTGTAATAACAGCGGCTGAGAATAGTGGGGTAGTTTGAGTACGGTGAGATGAAGCTGTATTATAGGACGAGGAAAACGCGAATAATGGAACCGCCAAAGAAAAAAGGGCATCGACAGTCAAAGGGGCTAAGGGGTTGCGTGGGAGAAAACACGGCTGTACTTCCGCCGTCGGTCGGAATGGTAACGATAATATTTGGCTCTGCTAATTCACGTCTATATACTCGGTGCCCCATCGGATGAGTGAATATCCGACAATATTTTTCGAGCCGGACATACAAACACATTGGCTACTTACGTTGGGACAAAATTTGTTCGGAGATGAGCCGTAAATCTCTCGCAGGCCCAAGAAGAAAACGAGCACAGACAGGAAAGTGTGCACGGAGTAAAACGAGGTGAGGGGCAACAAAACAAAAAAGGAACTTTATACTCCGCGTAAACGTCAGGCGCAAAAACGCGAAATGAAAAAACCCACGGCAATCGCCGCGTAAAAGCCCTCTCGGTGAGGGGGGGATCGCAATATAACGTACAAGCGACGACGCGGATGCACCGATAGCCGTCGCGTTACACCGGCCGCGTATAAATCAGTCCCAGCGTCAAAAAAGAAAAAAAAAGAAAAAGCTCATACGCCCGTGACAAAGGGAACTTTTCACGCGAAACGCGTGCACGGCGATATAAAAGCGCGTGTCATAACGCGCGTGGAGGGGCATTTTTCGGCAACACGCAAAGAGCACCATATCGGTCGGACGAACGGCTCGTGGGTGGGTGCGCAGCAAGACGAACGATCGCGCCCCCCCCGTGTAATACCACAAACGCTCACAGCTTGCACCATATAGCCGCGCAGCTTTTTTTTTTCTAGTTTCTCGCTTTCTGCCACGGACTGTTTTCTATTTTCAGCCACCGCTTTTGAATACAGTGTGCTCCGGTACACCGGACCCGGAGCAATTAAGAATTTTTGACAAACGCCCTGCTGCTGCACTTGGCTATTTTTTTTTTTTTTCCCCTTTTCGTTCATTTTTCGGTTCAACGCGGCATTGTGCGCTCGCCCTGTCGACAAAACGGGCCGCCGGCGTGAACACGAATGTAGGACCACTAGGTGCGAATAGTTTCTGGCTGCACGGAGCTGGGAACGAACAAATCATCCTCCTCCCAGAGAGCTTGCACGAGTACAATATACGTACACACGGAGGGACCCTGCTTTTTTTCAAGTGTATTTGTCGGTTCGTATTTGCGAGACTTTTTTCTCCATGTGTATGTATTGTCGAGACTCGTATGTATTTTCCTGTTGGACGAGGGTTTTTTTATTCATCGTGATAGATGTGGAGTAACGTAAGTAACAGTTGCAAAACTGAACGACATACACGTCCGAGCTGCTCGTCTTATCAGAGGCGGAGCATCGCAATCCAAATAATCCTCGGAGAATGTATAGGACACGCGCGCTCGCGTAAGCGCTTGGGCGTCGGAGAGGACGACGCAGCGGGGGGGGGGGGGGGGAAAAAAAAAAAAGTAGTGTAGGTTTACAGAGCTGGGTAATTGCGTGCGGGAGGGGGTGGTGGAGGCTGTATCGGAGTCGGACAGGCATCAGTGGCCTCGACACGTGTCGGCTCGTGCGCGCGGGGGCCTTATCGCAACAGCAGCTCTTTCTCTCTTGGCTGTGTTCCTATTATGCCTAATAATTCATTCGCTTTCCTATATAGTGTGCTGTACCCTTAGCCCTTGGCTGTAGTGGTGCCGGATCGTTGTTTGCGATGACGCCTATTTTTCTCACTTGTTCTCTCTCCCCTTCGCGTGTATATATATATATACGTGCGAGCGACGACTACTATTTTGGTATGTTGGCTCGGATTGAGCGACAGGGCTTAGGTACACTTAATTTCGCGACGAGGCAGGATATGATGTATCGCGTACCTGATATCAGATATATATTTTGTTTACATGTTGGCACACCGAACCATAGCGGTAACTGTAAAACTTTCCGCAATTACAACCTTATTTTTGTTCAATTTCGAAAAAAGAAAAAAGAAAAAATATATAAATCACAAATCGCAGCCAACTGTAGGAGGACGGAACTTTGTGAATAACGACGAATAAGCCAACAGAGAGCGAGATAAAAGCGGTCGCGCTCGAGAGAATGGAGAGATACAGCGACGTGTATACATATATATACGCGCGCACGAGCGTCAGCCAGCCAGCGGAGTGGAGTTTGTCAATGTTTGCCATTGTCGACACCCACCTACTTATGCAAATCATTTAATTTAGCCCTGCCTGCCATCACCCTCCCCCCCTCCTCCTCCTGCGTTATACCTTCTCCTTCCTTATTCCCACCACCGTATCGAGGGATTCCAAGCTCGATCGTATCTCGAAACCTATTCGTATTCATTGCCTTCGAAGGAAGGAAAGGGGAGGACTGCAGGGGTGGGTTCCCCCCCCCCTCCGCTTTTCTCTCTGCCGTGTGTATATATATGTATGGTCGCCTTTGCCATTCGAACTCTCTGTCTTATATTCCTTCCCTGTGTGCGTGCGTGTGCGCGGGTACAAAGGCTCTGTCCTATTTGCTGCAAGCAGTGCCGGAACGACTTGTGCAAAAATTTCTGTCTACGCTGCAACTTTGACTCCCTTGGAGTTAAAGATCCACGTGGTACCTTAGTATCGTGTTATGTAGTTTTTTTTCTTCTTTTTTTTATAATCCATCAAAGCAAAATTGAAGGAAAAACAAAATTCCAGTATAGGTACTCTAAATAATTCTTGGAAATGTGGATAAAAAGTTACGAGTGGAGTATCACTCAACTGCGTATTATAGCCCTTCCTGATTGATCAAATAGCCCCCGATGATGGATCAATAACCCAAGCTGCAAACGTGCAGAGTTATATTATAAGCGTCAAAGGGACGAGTATAGCCGATAAAGATTTTCCGCGGCAATAACGTTGGCTCGCGAAATCGCCAACAACTCGGACAATGCCGCCATTATCAATCATACGGCCGGTGCAGCAATTGGTAGTAACACTTGGGAATCGCCGAGAATAAAGGAGGGCCATCGCTATCGAAATTAGCAGGAGGGCCGATTTCGGTGGTCGATTATATGTGTCGCGCGCACGAGCGCGGGAATGATGTATACACACACACACACACATACCTATCAGCCGTGCGGTCGTTTAACCCATTTTACAGTGGTGGAAACGGCTGTTGGCAGCCGCGTCGGAAACAACGAGGGATAACCACCCCCCAACCCCCTAAGCGACACGCGCGTAAACCAAAGTGCAATGGGCATAGGCGATTTTTGAACCGGCCAGTGTGGATATTGTTAGTTTTTTTTAATTCGACACGAGCTTTTGATGAGACGCTCTCACGGAATGAAGCTCATTGACAAGGCAAACAATAACGTTCATTATCTGGTTACTTCTTCGATCGATCGGAGATATCTTGAAAAATTCATCAGAAAAATTTTGATCGGCGCAAAAAATAAATCAATCCAGAGGTGTTCTCTGTTCGCCAAGCATTGGTAGAGATGATAATTCTCTGTGCAATTAAACAAGGCGTCACTCCCGTGTACGAGCGAAAAAAGGCGTGTTCAAAAATACCGTTATCGTCGTCATTTCCCGATCGACGAGTAGTGCAAATGAATCAGTGCTTGCGTTTTTTGCCATCCCCGTGAAAATCCCCCCCGAGCGCGAGTAAAAGGCACGATTAGCCCGAAAGCTCGGCTCCCCGTGTAAACTCGTCGGTGTACATCCAACCCCCCTCCTCCCCTACAGCAGGTAGTGCTCAGCGTCAACAAGCAAATGATGATGGTTCCGAATCGATATTCTCGGCGTCGAAACTTTCGCGGCAGCCCTGCACAATGCCAACACGATGTATCACACGCGCGCGCCTCGTGTATGCAGTATGTGTGTACTGCACTCGTCGTTCGCACTGGAATCATCGGACGATGAAACACTCGATTATACTGCATTAACAATGGCTGCTAATTTACTCTCTCTCTCTCTCTCTCTGTCTCTCTGTAGCGAGTTCGGCGGGCTTTGTTTGTGAGCTCTCGTGTACGCGAATGCATCGGGCTCTTTTTCCAGCTGGCGTGTTTGACGCTTTTCATTGCAGAGCCATCGTTGATTACTCCTTGCTCTGCTTGTTCGTCTCGATTTCGACGTAGTTTTTTTTTTTTTTTTATTATTATTATTTTTATCGAAATTTTACAATTTGTTGAGCAAATGGTGATTGAAAATTTAAGACTTACCAGCAACGAATGTATGGTAGATCCGAGAGTTGACTTTATCTGTTCTGAAAAACAAAAAATACAAAATTTATAGTCCCATCGAATGGATTAATCATACGAAATAAGTGTATTTTTCTCATTTGAAAGTAAGTACAGCTAGAAGAAAAAATCTTAAAATTATTTTTGACCCAATGAACTAAAGTAACTGGATCTATTTCAGCTTCTCGTGGACTAAAGATACGATTGTAGTACACCTGAAAAATCCAACTCGTTCGTAAAAACTGAGCATTCGTCACTTGCTACACGAGTACATCAGCCAAATTGCCAGCGGCCACTTTGCATTCATCTCCTCTCTGTCGCCATCTCTTACACCACCCCAACAACTCGCCACCCATACACGACAGGACAGAAAACATACCCCCCCCCACCTCGACTCCCTAATAGCCTCGAGGCTCGCACCGCACCACGGCCCCAGCGCTGCAACAACACACACGTCCCGCGCGTCACGTGTCGATTCGCATTATTACTGTTTACCAAAGCGCGACACAGATCGATGATGACGTCCTTCGCCCTTCCCCCAAGCACAATGTACGATGGACGACGGCGTGGGAAAAGTCCTTCTCCAAACAAAGCAATACCCATACACACGGACGAACAAAGTGCGCGAGCTGCCCGGCTACTATGTGGGGAGTTTCTGCGGACACCGCGCGCTTGTATCATATACATACACTTATATTACATGCTTGTGTGTACACGCACGACGAGGGAGTGCATGTATATATATAGAAGGACGGGGTCCGCCAAGAGTCAACCCCTCGAACGCGCGCGCGCGGCCAATATAATCCCCGGATTGACTCGTGTCGCTTATTAATATTTTATGCAAACATCGTGATTTACGGGGCGTCGAGCGCATTAGCCTGTACCACCGTGCCCCTTTCGAGGAGGCCCGGAGATAATATACAAAGGTACGTATACATAGCTTCTCTTATCTCCGCCTTCCTCCTTTCACCCTTGTTGTTTTCTTTTCTTATCTCTCGACCGATGTCTCCATCGTGGCCAAGGGGTGGAGGGATTATTTTCAACAGGTCCACGTATGGATTTTGCCTTCTTTTCATGAACATATATATATACGCAAGAGAGAAGGGAACTGCTAACCCGCGAGCAGCGCATTGTCCGAAAAAAGTGTTTGCTCCTCGGTCTGGCACCTTTTGGAGGAGTCCGGCCTCTCGTCACTCGGGACAAACGGAGAACGATGCGGTAATTACGCGCTAGACGGAAAGAATAAGGGTGGGAGAGAGCCAGAGTAAGGGGCCGAAGGGAAACACGGTGGATTCATTAAGACTTTTATCGGGAAAGTACAGGGCTCTCGGGGCGGCAGCTTTTAGCTCCTCTTGTCTTTCTTCCTCCGTGTGTACGCAATTCACTTAACGCGACCAATCCAAAAATGCTCATCAGCAATTTAAAGCGACCAGTGTCGCCGGGAGGGTCCGAGCCTCTGTAAGTGCGGGTGTGTATTTACGGTGGGGGAGATTGAAAAAAGAAGGGACGAGTGTCACTGGTGCGGTGGCGGGACATTCCTTGGAGAAAAGAAGGCTGGCGAACGGGAGGGGAAGAGAAATAACGAGCAGTAACGAGACGGGTCTGAAGTGGCTTCGGACACTCTCGTCGGGGATTACTAAGTTGTCGAGTGTAAATGCGCTTAAATGCCCCGTGTATGGTTGTTTTTCCTCAAATATATCTTCGAATAATGTTTATTTGCTTGAAAACTTAAAATGGCACAATGGGCCCATTGAATGGGTGCAGGATACGGCAGCTGCGAGAGGTTACTTCCAAGACGCGGAAGCTTTTCCCCGCATCGGCGACAAACGGAGAGGAGTAGGATTACCTCGATGTTCGTTCGAGCTTTCAGATTTCGCCCTCCAATCCGCGAAGTGGATGAAGAAGAAAACGATCCACCGTCTGCGGGTGCACCGAGCGCCCAGGGGTTGTAAAAATGCACGAGGGAGGTGATCCCTGGCTTTTTTTTTTTTTTTTTTTTTTTTGGTAGAGCAGGGGTGTTATAGTGCCGAGTGCTTACTCTTGAAAAAGACCATTTCATTACGCTTATTCGACACCGGCCGCATCTCTCTAACTTAGTTAAGGGTAATCTAATTTTGTAGACTCGATGTAATTGTACTCTCGTGATGAGACATATACATAACAATTTGACATCGTTACTGGCATGATAAACCTAAAGTTTAAAAACCATACCGTAGCTCGGTTGTCGGATTAAATATTGCAAAACAATCGCAAAACTAAGTTTGTCTTATATATGTGAAAAATCAGCAATCGTGACCTTTCCATAACCATAGAAATCTATATATAGATGGTAAAGAGCATATACTATACGTGCACAATGTATAAATAAACTCATTGTCAAGACCGAACTCGGTACACGTATAGGCAGCTCGGAAATAAAGGAAAGACACACGAGCTGTGTGTAACACCGAGGACATTGCAAAGGGACGAAGTGGCGTGTGTATATTACGTATATAGAAAGGGTGAAAAGAGAAGGAGGAGGAGGAGGGGTACACACGAGGGACACCACAAGTGGGCAATCGGTCGAGCGCCGACTGTCTGCCAGCCTTTGCCATTGCTGCTGCGCGGGTAAATATATATACGAGCAACACGACTACGACCCCGACGACGAGAAGTTACACATATAGCCAGGACTTTGGGAGTTAATTAAAGTTCTCCCGTTGACGTTAGAGAGACACGAATCGAGGATCTCTTTCTATCTATCCATATTGCCTGTATGGTATTCGATATATTGCCATCCTTCGTTCATAGTACGTGCACCGCATGCTCTACGCGTGTACACGGGTGTTCCTCAACAATACTTTGTCTATTACTACGCTTGGTTGACGGATGTCCCTTAGCTTCCCTTACTTCATTGTTTTTCTATTTCAATTGAAGCGTAATTTTATCTAAAATCAATTAGGCGCGTTTCACAATTTCTTCGTGAGTTTCAAATGTTGCAGGCCCCAACCGAGTGCCGAGTTGGGAATGAATAAAAAAAAAAAAAAGATCACCCTTAAGCTCATAAGCTTCGATCCCGGAGCGTCTTGGTAGTGTTTCGAAAAAAACTTGGTCGAGCCAAAAAGCCATATCAAGTGCCAAACAAAAAAAAAAAAATAGAGAGAGACAGCGAAATTTAGCTTTGCGCAAGAAGACGAGAGGAGAATACCGGTTTCGCATACCCGTTCCTCTCTCGTCATCTCCTTATATTACTTGGTCGTCTCTCTCTCGCTTCAATAGCTCACGCGATGCTTCCGCTGAACTGTAGTTAAAAAAAAAAACAGACTGAGAAATAGAAGAAGAAGAAGGAAAAAACAAGCCGAGCTCTCGGCCAAGTGTACATTTTATAGTGTGTACGCCGTATACGATGCATAGAAAAGAGAGACACGAGCCGAGGGTGTGTGTACAATACGTGCGGACGTAGGTGAAGTTGTATGGCACGCAAAGAAAGAGAGAGAAAAACAGCGGGTTGTGTGTATGGAAGGCGTGCACCAGTGATGCTGGTGCCATCCGATAAAAGCCCAGGTTATGGGGTGGAGGGAACTAGCCAGCCGAATCCGTACGCGGCTGAGCGACGACAATAATGTCTTCGTCAGTTCATTAAGGCGCCTCATTCTCACCGCCGGGGTAACAAACTCGCTCTCGTTCTGTCTCCTTCTTTTTTTTCGTTGTATTTTTTTTTTTTTTTTTTATTATTATTTGTCTTGCAAAAGGGTCCTGAGGTATATGTATATATGTATGTGTGCACGACGGGAGAAAGGGTCGTCGCGGGCGCGTAGGTGCGAGAAGCGAGATAAACGCGTACATGCCCGGGAATAATACATAGCTCGTCCGTGACAAGAGCCCCAGGTCCACCCACATTGTAACGCGCTGGAATGGAGAGGTGAACTGGGCCTCCTCTTACTCGCCAAGTAGTTATTATATACCTACACGTGTACGTGACTCCTTGCGAGTGGAGACGGGTCGATTAATTTAATTTGGAAATGAGACGTGACATCGAGCAGAGACGGAGATTTTTTTTTTTTTTTCAAGAATAATTAATTACGAACAATTTTTTAAGTGGGTGACAATGAAACTAACATTTGGTACTCTGATGTCATTGAATTTTGATGAATTTTTTAAGGATTAGGTATACGACCACATTGCGCTGTAGACCACAAGGCTTTCAAATTCCAAAGAGATGTACACTAAAATTGTGACGTACCATAAAAATTGTAAAAATTAACTTATCTTTTAAAACAACGTACCACGTATCGAGTTCTTTTCAATCTACGTAACGTTAAAAAAATAATTTTTTTCATTAAAACTTTTCTTTAAGAAGCTAATTTGTTTTGCAGGTTTATAGCGAGGATTTTTTTGTTCTGTACAGTACTCCCTCGACGATTCGCAACAACAATATGCTCACGGCATCAAAAAAAAAAAAAAAAAACATCAATTTCCCTGGTAATCACAATCGAGAGGATCACCACATCACAAGCCTTGTTATCAGAGCAACAGCACATACACGCAAAGCAAGACGTCCAGACCACGAGGTGCTACAAGGGTGTACATATACATGCACGAGATGTTATCACACGCAGCTCCATTTTCCTCCCAAGTCAAATGCCAGCCCATCTATCACTCAGCCGCCAGGATTTCCAAAGGATAGGGGCCTCTTTGCGATTTTTCCACCCAATCCTACCTCCTATCAGCGATTGTGGTTCTAGCGATTAAGAAGGTCTACATATGTATATAGGCTTCGAGGATCTAAATTTTGTAAATCCAAGTGAGTACTAATGTTTACGTAACGCGAATATTGACGCGGTGGAGGAAAGATGCTTTTATTCTAATTGAAAATCACGTCGGAGAAAAGTTAAACGAAACACTTCTTGTGCAGTGCAGGTCCACCCAAGGGGGCATATCGCACGGGTGTGGGGTATCAATGGCACTTGGAACACTCCTCGCACAACAGAGTGAAAGAAATTCGAGCCGGAGTATATGTAGCTTATATATGCGTACACGGGGACACAATTAGCCAGCTCGACGTTTCGCATGGTACGTGGTGGTACATATAATATATATATACGTAACAGCATTTGACGCGGCATTTGTTCGCCTTTTACTTCGGCGAGACACGAGATCCACCGGTTGACGCGCAGACAGGGCCAAAGAGATTTCTGTAAATGTTGGGGGGGGGGTGGAGGCAACAGATGCCAGCGACGAGGGGGTGTGTCAGGACGCGCCGCTCTGCTTATTCGCTTTGATTGACATATTTTCCGCGGTGCCGGCTATTCGCTGCGTACATGAGAACTGTACGTGTGTAATATACGCCGTCCCCGTCGACAGTCAATTTAGCCGATCGCGCGCGTGTGAGTGTCTGGACTTTGTTGTACGTCTGACGTGTATGTAGTCAGACTTGGGCCCAATCATTTTATGGATTTTTAAACGCTGTAATACAAAAGTACACTTTTTTTTGCTCAATTGATTTTTCATTCAATACTAAGAATAATTTCTCGTGCAATGCATTTTACGTGTGACAGTTTATTATAAGGTATTTGAAATCAAATATGTTTGAAAAAAAAAAACTTTGTCAGACTATGTCATCGATAAGTAACAAAAAAATAAAAAAATTGATGTTAGAAAAATTAATCCATGGAAAAATTAGAAAAAAATTAAAATTGCAAAAATATTGAAAAATAGCGTCGGTGCCCAAGTCTGCGTTACTTTCGTTGATTATTTTTTTGTAATCTCATGCACTGATGAAAAAATCCACTTACAGTTAACTCTCAATGATCGTGGATTCAAAAAATGACCCAATAGTCGTGAGATGAGACAAAAAAAAAAAAAAAAAAACTCGGCAATTTTATCAATGACGTAATGTAATGAATTTTCGATAGTATCTAAATTGACATTGGATTTCCAAAAAACATCCTCGTATGAACCGTGTGATGATAATTGTTTTCCGCACACTCAAGGATCCATGTCAAAATCTTTTGGTGCGATCGGCCAACATTAAAACGGACCGAATGTAACCCATCGCAGGGAGAAGAAGAGAGAAAGAGCCAAAGAGAAGATAAGTGTAATCTCCACGTGACGCGATTACGCGCCACTTGGCAGCTGATGTACACTCGGTTATAGGCTTATAAGCTATCTCTCTCTCTCCCGGCACATATATACCTCTCCGTTCTTGCCTGCTGTTGCTGATCCTTTTGAGATTTGAAAGGCAACACTCGTCATTGCAAAAACGACACTATTGGAGCCGCCCGTCGTGTGCGAAGGGAAAAAAAAAGAAATCACGCGAGTGGAGATTTACCTATAGAATAGAAAGAGTAGAAACATGTGCATGGAGAAACAAAAAAAAATTTCAACAGCAAGTGTTGCTTGGGTTTTCAATCGCCACTCCAGTTGTTTGTGTAAATCTGCATGAGCTCACTGTGAAAAAAAAAAAAAAAAAAAAAAAAGAGAACAATAATCGAGAACACCCAATTCGCCCGCGAGGAGGAGATGTGGATAGGAATTCTCGTCTCCTCGCAAGTGAGGGTATATTATACGCCAGTGGATGTTCTTACACCCAGGCCCAAGCTTCTCGGTCACACGTATTCACACACACACGAGACTGCCACGACAAGTTTAATTGGTAATCCGTTTAAAGGATTAGAGCAGCTAGTGTGTGTACATATATACCACATATACATATACACAGAGGGTCCATATATATCTTTCTCCCTCGCGATGACGTATAGCTCCGGGACGTGTCGGCTTGCAGCTTGTCCGCGCGCGAACAAGCCTATATACAGCCGAGGAACACGATCTCTCTCTCTTTCTTGGGCGCGTATACGTGTGTAGGTACGTATGTAACTTGGACGGATCTCGGCTGGATTCCACGCTCGCCTCTGCTGCCTCTACTTGTACCTATATACACGCAACTTAGGTGTAAGCGCGAGAGTGACACTTGATGGAAAGAGAGAGATAGGGAGAGTGTGTGTATGTGCTATAGTGAAACAGCTTGTTTCCAGCTGCCGATGCTGCGGCCTTATAGGAGGACCCCATCCGACGAGCTCATCGATATGTATAGGGTTTCGATGGTCTTTCAAATGAGCTGGATCGTCAATTTAAGCTTTTATTTCGTTTCCACCATCGGAGAGTAAAAAAAAAAAATTAAATTTTCAATACGACGAAAAAAACGAGCTTACGGGGTGGAAGAATCGGGGGGGGGGGAGGGAAAAGCAGAACCCATATAGCTTGGAGGAATTAGAGAAAATGTAAAATCTACGAGGGCTCGATAGGATGATAAACGCGCGGGCGCAGGGAGATAGCATCGAGGACAGGTGCGCGTACTTGCCGTTGCTGATCGATGCTATGTTGATATATAGGAAGTGCAGGTCGTCCCGAGAAAGACGACGCGTGTACTCCAAGTGCAGCCGAGTAATATGCTAGATTTGATCTCTTTTCCGACACTCTTATTGATTTGAGAGCCAACATCGGTTGTAGGTGTATACTTGTATGCTTGTGGGTGGACTGCGAAGCATTGATGTATTGAAAAAAATTTTAACAGTGATAATCGAGTTCGGTAACAAAGTCGACAGAGTAAGCATCTCGCAAGTGCCTCTGATCATCGATAGCATTTATTGATGTTATTTAATGCCTATTGGCTAAAATAGTATTGATGAATATTGTGGAGAAAAGGAAGGCAATTGTTTTTCTCATAACTTCAAAAAGCGTTTCATTGGAAATAGGCAACAGCCGTTAATAAATAAAAAAAATAAAAAAAAACAAGATAACCATCAGTTGCGAGGGTTCATAAACACCCGATCATATTTTTTTTTTTTTTTTTATTCAGTAGTAGGGTCGTACAAGCTGCCGTACGTCAATATAATATCTCGGATAAAAACGTATTTTAGTGTACCAACTGACCGCGTGGTATACGTATATGTATTTTCGGTTACACGCACACTTTGGCGCGAGGCACGAAATAAAGGAGGAAGGCGCCGATAATATTTATAGTCAGGTGAAATCGCCCGATCGCATTATACGTTCCGAAGAAGCGGCTCTCGGCCGGCCCCCTTACACCCTCCTCTTCCTTCTCACCGTTTTCCCCCAAACTCTTTTTTCCTCGGCCATTTATCCCTTGTATCTTGCGCCGATCTTTCTTATGGGAACATAAGTGTGCCCGACCGGCCCAAAGTCGTCCGATTAGTCAAGTATATTCGCATCCGCGAAATAATATATTAATATATTTTTTCCTTCCCCTCGCTTGTACATGTTAAAACAAAGGAGAAGGAGGAGGATGAAAAAAATAAAATATAAAGTAAGCCTTGATTATAGTGATTTCGGGTTTTGCTCTCGATTCGCATCGAAAAAGAGTAAGAGAGATTTTGTTTCGATAACAACGAATATATATATACAAGGTATGAATAATGCAACGTTTAGTTGCGCCTGACGTTAATTTCAGTTTCCAGTTAACAAGACTTGAATGATATTTTGTATTGTAATCATTGAAAATAACGCGTACGCGTGGGTATCGCGTTACAAAAAAAAAAAAATGTTTACGACGACGTGGCACTTGAAGTATTTGCGTTGATGAAACGCCGTTACTTTGCCCTTTTAGCACACGCACAAAAACGAGCCTTTGTTAAAAAGAAAGTGGAGGGTAAAAAAATCCATACCCGATCCTGCTGCAGACGAAATCCCGTTAGGCTTAACCAATTTCGTCCCCTTGGCGCTAAAGATCGCTGAATTTTTAATGGCTTTCGAAACGAGAGCAGCTAAACGAAATGGGCAGAGCCCTTAGTGTTACACCGGCGCTTACATCTGTCGAGGCGTCAATACTTGTTACGGGGGCTCTCGTAGCACAAGGATTTTTTTCAAAGATCCTAATTGCTTTAAAAATGTGCAGAGAGCGACGCGTTTGATTTCAGTGAGAATCTTTGGAGGTAAACGTCTCGGGCCCATGCAGGCGGTGAATTTACATTATTCAGGTAATAGCTGTCGCTGTACGTAAATGGCCGACCCTCGTTAGGAAAAATTTCTTCTGTCCATAAATCTAATTTCGCTCCGTACGAGTATGGTCACGAGAGTGAATGCGCGCATAGCTGGATGTGTGTACTTACGTATTTAGCTGTATACAAGTTTCCTGGAAGGAGCCAATATACGCGGTGCATAACTCGAATGGGTAACGAGACGATAAATCATTAGCTTTTTCCGGGGTCTCTTCTGCTCGCGGAGTGGGGTAAGCTACCTGATGTGCGAGCCTCGAGATAAAATGGTAATGAAAACACGGCCGATACGAAGCCGATAACATACCACGCGCGTCACCGCGGTGACACGCATGCAAACGCCTGCCTCCTTCTCCTTCCCCCCCCTTACAAGTCGCTGATGATGACGAATATGGCAAGATCGCGATCACTTATACCCCCTCCCCCTCCCTGTGAGTTTTACTCCACTTTTTACTCGGTTAGCTGCTCTGGTTTTATTTTTCTCGCAAGGCTAATGCGTATAGTTTTTTATCTACAAGCATGAGTCGGTTGGATGAAATTTCTTTTCAAGGTAAAAATACCAGAACTCAAACGCATCATAAAATTGCTTACATATTTATACTCACAAATCTTATGTATTGTGATGTTATTTTAAAGTAATGTAAAAAAACAATATAAGGCTGGAATACAATAATTATGAAAAAATAATGTAAAATATGATCAAATGATGTTATGTAATTATACAAAAATGCTTTAGCGTATAAGATAAAAGAAACAAAACGAAAAGTTTATTTTTCTAATGCTCCTATACGTGTATCAAAAAAACTAGAATAATCTTTTTAGTAATAAGACAACGATCACGAACAAATAAACATACATACATATACTCACAAATCTAAGATGTATATGTTTATCGTCAATGTAATTGTCACTTGGTGTTGAGGTATACTGTAGTTCAACCTCGATATGCCAGCACGATCTTTATCAGGGAAAATTACCAATCGACTATCGAAATAACTATTCCATACAATAAAAAATGTAACAAAATCTAAGATGTAAAAAAAAAAGTGATGTTCAGTTTATACTTGCTTTCGTAAGATAGTAACAATGCGCGAGTATGCGCTTCAAGAGATTGTTCTCGTCATCTTTTTCTGTGCCTCTCGTCACCCTAATAAATCTCATCCTCGGGGTCCCCCTCCCGCGCAACATTGTCCACATGCAAGAAAGCGCGCGCACTCATTTTTGCACTCGCATAATTAATGCCCGCGTACGCGCACGATTTCTCGGGCAAAAAAAAATCCGAGCACGCGCGTACCAGGGGGGGGGACGCATAAGTAATCGCGGGGGGACGAGTCGCTGCACATGCCGTCGATCAAAGTGTCGTCGGGGGCATCGACGCCGAACGACCGATCAACAAAACGGCCTGTGTTACGATGTGAGAATTGCATTGTCCGGCTGTCCGGGTCGACGGGCGGTCGTTTTCATAAGCCATGTATATATACATTTCATATTTCTTCTCGCTTCCCCGTGTACGCCTGCAACGGTATGCTTATCGAACTTTTTTTTTTCTCGACTGCATCTTTTAAGCGACGCACGTATGTATTATACAGTGTTTTATGTCGCGTGATGGATACATATAACGACCATTCGATTTTTGCATCATTAAGAGCCATGCGGGGTTATTGTTTCAGATTATGAAAAACACATTGTTTATTCACTAATCGAAGTCGACGTGTATTTCAACTCTTTTTTTTTTTTTTGTTGCTTCCCTCTCTACTCCCTTCAACTTGCCCATGTAATATGCACGTTTTAATTAATCACGTACGTGATTGTCCGCTAATTAACGAGGTTTATTATGCGAGGGACGCGCCAAATTGACGTTCGTCTATTACGTATATGTAATAAATATACGTTCGGCTGCGATAAAAAGTACTTTAATCGTTAATGCAATATTTTCGAGCTGACGATAAAGTATTATCACGGTTAATAGCCCTCATGAATACTCGAAGCAGTACCGTCTGCTCTCGAAAAAAATTGATTTCGACCAACCAAAAAGCGGTGGAAAAATTTTACACATCAGTTTATAAAACACGTGCATAAACGCAATCGCAGTACAGCGACGAGTCCATACATACAATGGCACTGTTTTGCGCTGCGTTAGCGAGGAAAATATACAAGCCCTCGGGAGAACGCGATCGACACTGAAATCCTCGGTTTTTTCGGCAAATAAATAACGTCAGTAGCAATTAGCGCGCAAGCGATCGAGGAGGAGAGCCGAAGGGAATTTACGAGAGCGTAGCATCGATCCCGCGCAAACGAGGGAGGGAGAGATAAGCTCGCAGGGAGGGAAGATATTAACGAAGAGAGAGAGAGAGAGGAGCTCCCGAGACTGTCATTAAGATGCCGACGGACGAGCGCGGCCAGAAAAATGCCCGGGCCTCTCTCTCTCTCTTCCCTTTCGTTCTTGACTTTTTCTCCTCTTTCTCCGCCACGCACAGCCGTCGAACTTGGACGCTGCGTCGGGGTCCCGGGGACGTTCAGTCGGTCAGCTCCTTACTCGACGCGAAGGATGCCCACCACGCGCGAGCACCCCCGAAACCCGACCGATTCACCAACACTGCCATTGGGACCTTTTCAACGGGTAAAACTTCGCGGTGACTTTTTTTTTTTTTTTTTTGTGAAATGTGCGGGAACGAAAATGTAAGTGGGGGTAAACACCAGCGCAACAAAGTGACTCATGATTTTCTTCGGAGTGGCGCGTCAGGTAAGCCGATTTCAACACCACTAGTTTCGATTCATCACTCGCCGGTGTCCTAATCGGTGTACACGTGTGTCAATGCACGCGTCGAGTGGAGGGCCGATGGCGCCACCGTACGGCACACGAGTCGATGGATCGGGGTAAATATTTAAGGATTATAACGGATCCGATGGATTGTACGATCCAAATAATCACGGTTGAAATGGAGAAAAGTAAAAAATGCAAATCCGGAACAAATCAGTCTTCTCCCGTGCATATCTGGCGCGTCTCACTCGAAATCTGATCACCGGAGGATGTGGGTGAGGGGGGAAGAAGAAGAGGCGTCGATCGGTAATACCTCCTCGGAAGGCGCCGATACACACGAAACTTAATAACGGCAGGATGCTGCTCTTCGTCCCGACGTATACACCTACACATCCGAGCGCAACACAATTAATATAGGCGAGGGAGGGAGATACGCCCGAGACTCATTCGACATGCGTGCCACGATCGCGGCCTCTCCGGATAACTTCTTCTTCTCCTCGGCTTTGTACGCAACTATGCGCGTCGTCTCTCATATAATAGACGTGACGCGATGCTCACGAGGTGCGGGGTTACTCGCGCGCGTAATCCCTCGGCTCTTTATGCGAGGATTGATTTGTATTGAGATTCAGCTAGCGATGGAATTCGTTTGGACGCGGGAGGGAAGCTTGAGATTTCTCCCAGATTTGTTTTCTAGCGATGGATTTTCAAATTTTTATGCGAGGCGTTGATTAATCAGTGAAATTTTAGCTGCAATAGTCACTGTCTCCCAAATTGAAAATTCATTGACCGGATATGGCGAAGAAATAATAGTACCCGAGTATACCAATTATGACTTTGATTGAAGGGTAGTACGGCAAAAATATTTTACACATAATTTAGTGTCCGTAGTTACTTCTTGCAAAATAAAAAAAAATATATCCCACGTATAGCCTTGAATGTCGTCACGTTTCCATACTGTGTGTACCTGTATACGTTTGGAAAGAAAAAAACTCGCCAAACGCTAAACTTTCCAGGGCATTTCGCGAAAGAAAAACAAAACTTTGCACGGAACGCCCCAGCCCCTTCGCCGTGTACACCCGCAGCCGCGGCTTTTCATTCGAGTCCCGAAGTTTTTCCCGAAGCCGTGCAACCATTTGTCCAACACACCGCCAACAAATCCAATACACACACGCGCGCGCTCCTTTCTTTTCTCCCTTTCTTGTTTCTTCCCCCCCCCCCCCACCGACGAGCCCTCGTGAGAGGGTTTATCGAGTTCGCTGGGTCGAGTGTATATACGCTTCCCTCCCTCCATGCGAGACTCCTCTGGATTCAGAGCAGGGAGTTTGCTTACCTCCTCCCCTCCCACCAAACCCTACACATACTGTGTGGGTCACCTCTTGCGACCACCGTTCTCCTGTACACCGAAAATGTCCTCCCTACAACAATGTACTGCCAAATGATTGAAAAAACTGTCTCTGCTGTACCATTTCTAAATTTCCGGGGCGTGAAGGTGAAAGAAAAACTATAGCAGTCCCCACGGAAAAGGTATATCGTAAGAGAGCTACACTTTTGGGGGGTGTTCCACGCCCCACCGAGGAAGAAACAGAAGCGTGTTCTACTGGGGGGGGGGGGGCTTATCAGCCGGTCCGACAGCGGAGGCACATCTATAAGAGATACATATATCTCCAGAGGATATATACATGGCCGTCTCCTTTTGTTCATTTGCCACGTGCCCATGCGCGCACTGCAAACATTGGGAAATTGAAAAATCCCGCAGTCGCGGCAGCCTTTGGGCGGCCCGTAATTGTTACACGGCAGCTAAGAAACTCCGACGTTTTATCGAGAAAGCGTGTATACACGCCGTCGTTTCGAAACGCTCGCCCCTCGAGCTTTTCCATTTTTTTTTTTTCCCCTGCACCTATAATATACACCCCTGCCCCTCGTCGTCGCCCTCCTCTACTGCCAACTTCCTTCTCTCCTTCGAGGTTTCTCGCGAAAAGAAACACGCTGTTCGATTTATAAAGGCAAAACGTATCACGGCTACTACCACGACCAACTTTTCCTCCACGCTTACGTGCAGTACATATATCTACACTGCAGGTTGTACGCACGCGGAGTCTGAAAGCGCCCAGAGGGGGGTCGCCGAAACGTGTATCGACGGGGGTGGGGGAGGAGGGATGAAACACAATGGCAGCCTATATGTTTGCGGGGGTGTATAACATTTTCTCGACCCTCCCCCCCCCTCTTTGCCCCCCGAGGCCGCAGTGCGAATTCATTTCTCCGCTCGCGTCGATCTTTTTTCGCTGTGTGTACCACCCTGCGCTCCGGCAAACCTTGACTGCCGCGAAATTCACTTTTATCGGCTCGAGAGATCGATGGTATATACTTGCCCTTGTGTGGTACGCGTGTGTGTGCAACTTTTTTTTTCCACGTACAGTGAAATCAGGGATGCGAAGCTCGAAGCTTTGACGTGAATTTAGAAATTTTACGTGTTTCACTTCCGCTGTCTCGCATGGAAGGAATCATTTCACGAGTTGTAAATTTTTTGGGATTGAAAACAAGAGACGTGGAGGACACTCGAGTTCCCTGTTTGCTGTGAGATAATATTTCGGCATCGAAGAGGATAGAAAGGGGGACATATAGTATACAGCCACTCGAAGAATCGTTTGCTTACACTCGGGGAGCAGGGATATACATCTTTCGCGTTGTTTCCTCGGGAGGAGTGGGTAGTGTGTAATGGTCTCCCGTGCAACGCCAAGACATCAAGTCTCAATCGGTTTTTTTTTAAATGAGCAAAAGTAAAGAAAAATCCTATCTTTTGAGAGAGAAAAAAAAGTGCTGTTCAGAGGGGGTCCAAAGAGCTTTCGAGTAGTGTTCTCTCGCGATACACATGACTCCGGCAGGCGCTTTTTTCTCCCAAAGTTTTTTCAATCATTTGTTCAACGCACCGTCAACAAATCCAACGTACGCCTTTAACACTTTGCCCACGAGCTTTTTCTTCTCCTACATGTTCTCTCGCTTTTCTTTTGCACGTCGCTTGGGTACCTGCAAGTACAAAGGCAACGTGAATTCAGTACAATTGTATTTCTCCGCGTGTTAAAATTAATTTAGCTTTCCGTTACGATTACATTTGCAGAACTGCTGATAACATTTTCTGTTTCAAAAACTCCCATAGATCACCCGGCCATCAATGAGAAAATGGGCATCAATATCAGCTTAAATAGCAGCTAAACCCATAAATATGTATCCACGCGTATATAGTCACAAAGCCAAGGCAGTATTCAAAATTTAGAATTTTTACCAAAGAAATAGCCAAAACTTTAAAAAATTTTATTTTGACCATACTTACTATGCCCTGGTCAACGCGTGAAAAATCATCTTAACAAACAAAGTAACCTTCCATTGCCAAAAGGCGTCGTCGTTATCTATAGACGGTGACGGCGGTAGCCGATCCCATACACATATATATACACGTGCGTTCGCGTGCGCCACGAAATCGTGTAGCTCGCGTTGTAAAAGCCGATGTATACTTTACAACCGGCAAGCCTCACTGCCGCAGTGAATAATCGAAAGGGCTACGAGTTGTGTATATATATATATATATATGCCC